>JBAIZZ010000076.1:816394-872025 GCA_037355905.1 Heliconius aoede | reverse complement strand
ACAAGGACATGCAAGGTATTTTTGAGATATCTTAAGCATTTCTCATAAACTCATAGACTAGAATAGTATTAAAATCAATAAACATGGAAAAGTTATCTTTTCTACCTTTATAGTTTAGCCAGGTCTCTAACAGGTAGGCAGAGACAACGTAGTGTAATTTTAATTTAAATACAAGGCTTTTTTTAATTTTGATATGTCTATGCGCACCAATATCACAAACCGTTGTACCGAATAAGCACAGTTTACATGCTATTAATTTTTATTATAATATTATATTCCCATGTTATTAATTTTTAAAATAAAAAAGTTATAAGAATTTACTTTCCACAGACGAGACTATAGGTTAGTAATTAACATAAGTCTTATAATTTATAGCTAACCTTAACGTCATCTCTTCTTTTGGCAGCGTTGGCTTGCAGGTTCTGGAAGCTGTGCCTTTGACTGTCGTAATCCACTAATTTTCTGCCGCGTTTCTCAACCTTTTTCTGAAATCAACATAAAATAACACAGTAAACTTATATATCTTAGGTAAAAAAGGAGGTAAATTATAAGTTGTAATTATATATATTAACATATACAGTTTTAAATAGTTTTTAACGTTACATGGATAGAAATGCATTTCTATCATCTTTTCAGAGACAGAGAAAATGAAATGTAGTGTAAAGAAATTACGTTTTAATTTTCGCCTATGTTGACAAGATCCTAATTTGGATGACAGAATTTGAATGATAATATTGTATCATTTAGCTTCACGCTTTTCCTAGTTTAGCAAAAGATTATCCTCCTCCCCCACTCCGTTCCCCAATTTCCGCCCAATTTTAGAGACATTACGTGTGTAATGGGTCTGCGTGTGTGCATATTGTTTTGTTACCATAACGATAAATTAATTCACCCGAGTGGGAATCAAATTTACTTTCACGGCTTCATAATTCATTTATATTTTGATTAACATATATAAAATTTAAATATATAACACAGTTTGGTCAACGAGTCCTGACCGCTCTGAAGTTATCTATATTTTCTACCCGAGTGAACAATGTGCATAAATTCAGAGAGCCTAACTAAGGTAAGAGAATGACTTGTCGGTCACACTGTAATTCAACTTACCCTAACTTCCGGAAACTGATTAGTATACGTATTGATAGGTATAAGCACTTGATCGCCGAGCTTGTGAGAGAAGTCCTGCCACAGCATCTCCATGTTTTGCGCTTGCACGTACAACAGATCGTGGCCCGACCAACTGCTCTCGTACACTTCTGTGATCGCCTCCATTAGGGATTTGGATGCTGTTTGTACGGCTGAAAAGTAAAAAAAAAGGGAATTATTATTAAAGCAAATATGTGCAATTCAAACAAATATTAATTTTAAAGTACTTTTACAGACACGTTTCTAACTTTCGACAATAAAAAATAAGGAATATCAAATATAACGTAAAACTATACTATATAATATAATCCCAAATACTAAAACATTAAAAAATAATATGCAGTAATTCCATTACTGAATCAAAATGTGTCAATTATAATTAACCTTGATACTTTGACAGCTTGTTGACAATCCATTTAAATTGGTTTAAAGGATTCTTGACATTAATTATAATTTTGGACGGAAAAATATATACATTGATAAGTGTCTCCGTTATTACTTTTTGTCCAATTAAAAATAAATTGAGTGTCATACACTATATGTAGTGTCTCATGTTTTTTTTTAAATAACAATGACAAATAGCCAACAATATATCCAACCAGTTCTAGAGTGAACTATAACTATAAATTACCTCGTATGCATCGTATATAATTATTGAATTCCTTCTGCAACCGTGTGGCCTGCTGGTGCTGTCGGTTGAAGTTCTGGAGGTGGTCTTCGAATATGTCATCTAGCGTCCGATCCACTTTGCCCAAGTTTTGGAGCAACTGAAACAGAAAAGTCATTATGAAAAACTTTTATCTGGCTTTTTGTAGAAAAGGCCTAAAGAACTTAGTAGTAAGTTACTCTGAACTTGAACGGTATCAAAGATGCGCGGGTTCAAGTCTGGATGCGTTTTATGTGGGAATAGCTTTTAAAAATGTTTCTATATTTTGTACTCAAAGTTTTGGTTATTACTTCGTTTTAGATTAGGTAAACGCAAAGTAAGTAATGGGAACCTTTGTATTAAAATTATAATAATTTGACGCGGTAACGTCATGGAAACTTATCAGATTCATCAATACAATACTGCTATAATCTAGTGTTTGTACATTAATTTACAAGGAAACGTAGAATTATAGTATTGTGTATTCGTATGCACATCAAGATCTAAGGCAAATAACTCCTTTAAAGAACATGTCACTTTCATACTATCTCTCTCTCTCTCTCTCTCTCTCTATGTATATATATATATGAAGGAGGGAGAGTATGTATGTATATTTATATGTTCATACATAAGGTTCATGGATTAATTACACCCACGTGTGTTGTGTAAAGTGTGTGAGTAGTGGCAAAATTAGCAGATTTTTTTATTTCACTAGGGCTGTCTGCAACGAAAAGTATTGTAAATTAAACAAATATATATACATATGTCTCTATCTAACAGTTTATTGAAAATGATGCTGATAGGGCCATAAATTTTAAAACTCTCAAATATAAGTTAATTATAATGTATGCATGTGGACAATATGCGAATATCGACAATTGTTTCAAAATACATGACCTAAAGTGACTGGAATTCGGTTAGAGATGGGATTGAATAGGTAATTCAATAATGCTGGCAAGCCCGTACTGTCACGACCTTTGCATATTTAGCTTAGCTTCATTTCACAGATTTCAATGAACGAAACCAATACTAAGTTTAATTCTCCCGATTTCAATTTTTTAAAATCTATTTTGAATTTTCTTTATGTGTATAATATAATAGTTCTATGTCAACCCGTGACCATAGTGAAAACTATGGGTAAGAACCTACAGATTAATTTAGCAGATACTTCTTAAGAACTTATAACAGAATAAACAGCCAACACATGCACAAAAAACCAATAGTAAGTTGTAAATATATAATTAAAGACAACTAAATTTATATAACACCATTAAGAAAGATTAACTAAAAATGCTTTTATCTATGGCTACATTTTTACGTAAACGCCTGCAGTTATATGATCATATCATAATGACTCTATCACACACTGTGTGTGTGTGACAGACGCACATCGCACATACGTCTCGATCAATGTGTGTTACGAAATGTGAGACACTTGCTGAAACTGGAGACACTTGTCACATCCACTTGACATAATTGTGTTTGACGTAATTACGTACATTTCATTTGCATTAAATAACTTGTATGAATTGACATTAATGATAGTTTTTTTTTCATTGTAGAAAAAAACTAAGTAGGCAGGTATTAAGTAGCGGAACATTATAAATAATAATAGTTTCATTGTTTATTAAATGTGGACTTATTATATGCATTTTACATTAAAATACGGAGAAAATAGGGAACGGAGTGTTTTAACACTAGGTTCCCTCTGCCTACCATGCTGTGCGCGGGATACAGCGTGAAGCTAAAAAACAAAATTAAAATACTTAGTGTTTAGTATGCCTACCTAGCTAATAGTACGTTTGAGATTATTTATTTATTATTATTGGTGACCACGAAACGGAGAAAACACAATCTCCTTCTTAAATTATATAAGGAGATATGGGTATGCGTATGGCTTAGTGTTCACAGAAGAGGAGTCCAAGAGAGATCAAGCTACGCCAAAAGTTTTGTAAATGGTCTAAACAAGTATTTTTCTTTCCTTACAGTGGTATAACACTGTACAAAATTAGCACGCAGTGATATTTCACTAGTTTTTCTCTCCGTACTGCACGGAAGAAGATGAGAGACGACAACAACACGAATATTATAAACGGCAACGGATATTTAAATAGGAATGTTTATTATAATAAAGGTGACATTATAATATAATATTATATTAGCATTCGGATCACACCACGTTCATAGTATAAATGTGTCTTGAACGAAACCAAGAAAGGGTTAATGACTTGGCGTATTATTATATCTTTAATCTTCATATATCTCTCGTATATAGTGGGGAACGCAGTGACGTATCATTAGGTTCCCTCTGCCTACCCTGCTGCGTACGGACTACAATGGTAATTAATATTCTGATATCCTCGTGACATAAGCTGTGTTCAAACAACGTGACTGCAAGGTCGCCGGGATGATAGATCACTAGATCAGATATAGAGGTCAGAACTGGTTATACACTACTTGTGCTGCATAGAAATGTATGCAATCTTTGTAGGCTTAAACTATGCGGTATGACGTATGGGACGAGTATGTCTGTCCATGATAATAAATAGATACATATTACTTTATTAAATGAGTGAACGACTTTCACTTACTCATGTGTGTCAGAACGTGTCAACACTAGATTCCCTAGAGGGTACCTGGTGTCAGTGTAGCGTACGTACTTTGTCTATCAGAACAGTAAAATGAATATGAAGTTGAAGAAATATAAATATAAACTTAAATATTTGTTTTATTTCCACGAGTTGGGATTGAACCCACAACCTATCGCGTTGACAGTCACACACTTCGGGCCTCGACTGGCCTCAATTTTATTTAAGATATTTTATATTATTTCATAGTTCATATTATATTCTTGAGTGGAAATGGTGAGAGTCACTCATACATTTTTTTTAAAACATTTCGCAAATAGATACCACTGTCTACTTAATCTAAATGCCGCTATTTCTTTGTGAAGTAAGACCGAAGTCCATTTTTTATTGCCCACATCCTCTTCTACATCTTCAGTTATGCTCGTGACCTTCAAAAGGAATTTTGTGTAATTATGTGTCTTTTATTAGATAGCGATAAGTTAGAAGCCGACGTAGATATATTAGAGCGATAAGTTAGAACTACAGAGTTGAGTTACGCCACTCAACACGAGACATCTCGAGTAATAAAAAATATATATTAGTATACAGGATTGCATGTATAATTTTAATAATCTGACATTAGTTTTCCGGCGAAGGCGAAAAGGGCCAATACTGTGGTTAAATTAAATTATAAAAATTAAAGTCTATTTTTAATGTACTGGATAGAGTATCATAGTTATCATCTAAGCTCTACTAACTAAACTACTACCAAGTTCATTCAACTTAAATAATATTACATTTCTTTGCAACATACAATCTTATTACAAAGTAAGAATTATGTGCGACACTAATTTAATAAAAACCGGTTAAGTGCGGGTCGAACTCGCCCACCGAGGGTTCCGCGCCTTTTTCAGGATTGTGCTTCAAGAAATCATAGACCTTAATATATTTTATTAATTAAAACTTCCTTGAAACCTCCACATGATCTCGTGTAAATAGTAATAGACTTGACATACGGAAGGATGGACTACAAAGAGACCCTAAATCTGTCTTTTTTTTTCCTTTAGATGTACGGAACCTTAAAAAAACAACATCTGAAGCGAACACCATAATGTAATCCGATGTAGGTATTACGCTAACGCAATATTGTGTCATCGACCGTAGGCCTTTCCTACCGACCGTGAACTCAATCACTAGCGAGCCTATGATTCTCTATATGTTTTTACAGCACAATCGAAGAGCCGTTAACCCAGAGGTACCCGGTACTTCAGAGGTTTTCCGAACTTTTGAGAAGAAAAAATAAATAAATTTGGAAATTCTTAAAAAGGAAATCTGCCCAGCCATTTACAACCAACCAAGTCTCATCAGCCGTACTGTATATTTATTTAACATTTGCTTTGTGAAGTAGTTAGTGAGGACATACTGATTTATAAATTCAGTTTTATTTCTGTATAACGGTGGCGAAGAGAGTCTAGTGTGTAAATACCATCAGTTCTCCGCGCTTTATCTCCCATAGCAGATAAATTATTAAATATTTTTCCTCCTCCAAGTGGGAATCGAATACATAATCGTGGCGTTCACAGACTGACGCTAATGTAATGGCCTCGGTGACTAATATAAAATTTGTTACCGCTTCAATTTTCACTTCAAAACAGGCATTAGGTTAGTTCTAGCTTTATAGAAGAGATAAAAATATATAATATGTGCACAATATATTCATTAACAAGGAGCCAGTCGTTAAGCAAAGCGTGCGACAGACTATAAACGCGACAGTTAGTGGGTTTGGTACCCATTCGAGGAAATGAAATATTTAATATATTGCGATTTATATATTGGTTGTTTCAAAATATCTTTGTTCATATTTTTTTTTATTTATCAATAGTCTACAGTCAGTCATATCTACATTCTTCAATTAGTTATCTTTATCAGTACAGATAAACTATTTCTATTTTGAGAACAAAGAAATTTCCTAATATATGGGTATATCTCGATAAGACCACAGATAAAATAAAGCCCAGATCAATGCTCGACAAAATCGTCCGAAGCTGTAAACAATATTGTTTTAAAAATATAAGTTCAAATTGAAAGAAATAAATACGATAATGCATATTTGGTTAATTTATATTTGAGTGTTGAGGCCATCGCAGCGCAGCGATACAATATCCGACTGTAAAGACGACTGTGGGTCCGAAACCCTCTCGCGGGAATTACTTATTTTCATTTCCTCGCTCTGATAACAAACAAAAAGCGGCGTTAAGTTTAGCTATATCTCGCCGCAATATCTCGAAAATTATACAGTGCGTGATGTTTATATTATTTTTTAACATTACAACATTGCAAACATAATCATAATAGTTAGGATATCGAACATTATTTTAATAATAATACGCATCCTCTGACACTGCTTTGCTAGTTGTGCCGGAAAGTTGTGAAAATAATGAGAATATAGGTACAGTAGATACAGTATTGTTAAAAATATGATATTAAGACGTTCGATTAATTACCAACAAACTATATCAAAACATGTATCTACATAGGTGTTCATCTAATGTAATGTTAGATCATGTAATTAAATACTAACAATAAATAACAAAACTATTTACGTGCATTACAGGAGCAAAGCTCTCTTCGATATATGGACTATAAAGCACAAAAAGATTTGCTCAATTGGAACGAGTAGTTCCTGACATTAGCGCGTTCAACCAAACAAATTGGATCACTCTGCTGTGTGCGGGATACAGCGTGAAGCTAAATTTATTTATTTTTTTGATTAATAAATACTTTTCACTCATATTCTAGAAATCGAACCTACGACCTTTCATTTATATACTTACGAGGTACTAAGCCCATAGGCAAAACAAAATCGAATTCACTTTTATTACCGTCACAATTACTTAACAGTTTCGTGTAACAAATCAGCCTTTATGGTCAATTACCCGCGGGTAATTCACGATTATAAATCTTTCAACTCTAACAATTTGTTCATAGCAGTCATGTTAATGACGGTAACATTTTCTTGGGCGTTATTGGATGCATTTTCTAAATAAAAATAGGCGGGAAAAAATATCTTATCATATTATGCTACATATAACAACTTGGCTTATGATGTGGTCAAATTCTATAAGTATAATGCTACATCTGGTATATAACAGGATAGGGAACCTGTTGAGACATTCGGTTTCCCTTCCTTCCTTCAACTTTGGGGGCATTGCGAGTATAGCAGTGAAAGTCAACGCCGCGCTTTATCTTCTAAATGGAAGAGATGAAATAATTAGTATCGTCGAATGAAAAACTACTTAGTTTAAGAATATTAGATGTTCTCATCCCGTTTCAAATAAACTAATACAAAAGGCACTTAAGGGTAAGCTTAAATAGAAGATTAAAGAAATCGCAAAAACGAGTAAATACTTGTAAACTGGTTAGATGTTCCGAAAGTATGACGAGAAAGTGTTTCCATTACTTATCAGGAGCAAAGATCAAATATTACATATAACTTTAGCGGCAACGCCTCTGTACCTATTGATGAACACCTTTTATGACTTTTGACTATTCAATCGAATATTCGAGGCTATTGTGCTACTGTACAACAGTGACCGTCTGTAAGCACGGTAACTGTGGGTTCGATCCCCACTTGGGGCAAGCAAGGTTGTGACAAAGTGCGGCGTTGAATTTCGTTATTTAATACGCAATGCCACATTAAAAGCATCTGCCAGTGGCTGCCCTTGTCCTCACAGACAAATAACAATAATGATAATTAAAACCTCTAAGCCAGTATAATCTTAACATAATAAATACAATATATTTGTACAATTCACGCAAGGTTTCAAACCGGCACTATCGGTTAACGGATACGCGACGTCCGAATGACAGATACACGACAGCAAACACGTTACACGCGAATGTGAGACGAGACTCGACACTTAAGACCCACTTGGCTAATTACATAATTGACTTTTTACAATTACTTTTTTTTTATTTTCACATCTCTGACAATTTGAGTGATTCTCCGATTTGTGAGTGTGTGTGTACTTTACGTTTGAGTTATTGTGGCACAGTCGGGATAGTGAATGTAGAGTTATATTAAAGTCTATCTTAAAGATGAATATTTTAAGGAATCGGAGTATATACATATACATATTTTCTTGTTATCCCAGGACAGTCTTTGCTACTCAAAAGACAATACAATTTTAACGTCCGTAACTAGACTTTGATACTAGATTCCCTCTACGTACTTCGATAAAAACCTTGAGAAGTGCAAAAAGGGATAAAGAATATATCGGATTATCTACGTAATAGATATTTTTTTACTTTTCTAAGCCTCATTAGCTCATGCTGGCTCGCCAGCGAAAAAAATATCTTTATTATTTTGCGAATACTATACTTTTGTATTTAATTTAAAACATCACCATGTTCTTCGAAGCGAGTAAAATAATCTATTATTTGTCTATAACGTTTTACTGCCGACGAACGATTCATAGCGGATCGTTGCAAAAGTAATAAAACCGACATATAAATTAGTTAACATCCATTGCTACGAGTACATGAACGTGAAACGGTGCAATTACACAAATGCGTATATGATTATAATATCTACAATACAATACCACATCACGATATTGCAACAGTGTTGTGGGGTCGTAATACGAACTCTTGTTTCCCCATTTTTCTATATGCCCTGGAGATGTGGCACTGGAGAAAGATATGCTCGGGATATCATCAAATTAACATGGAAAGCAACACAGCATAGTATCTCTACCCAGACATAGAGGACCTAGTAGCAAGACACTTTGGTCTTCATGAGAATGAAACCTACAACAACCACTACGTATATAGTATAAGTGTTCCGCTGAGCTAAGATAGTCACATCTAACGTGCAATGGATCCTAAAATTGGCAGAGAGAGGATTACAATAACCCCATTAGGTATGACATAGTGTCAACCAAAAAAAGACACGCATTAAGCTATTAAGGCCCGTGTTGATAAATCGCTCTCAAGATCGATCTCAGACTTGAGAGCGGACTACAAAAACGGGCCTAAGTGTACACCGTGTATCTATTTACATTTATTAGTAGATGTTTAATTTAGAGAGTGCCAAAAATATATATAACTATAGTAATGGATAATAACCTTAACTCTATACATCTAAAACTAGTCAACTTGCTATACTAAAGAAAAGAAAAATCTCTTTATTTTAAGACTAATATGATTATAATAGTATGATTAATAAATGGTGATGGAGCCAACGTCATCTATCTAAATGCGACTGTCACGTCATATCTATTATAAATAAGCATCAAAATACATTTTTACATTATACATTACAAGACTTTGTATTTAACGTTTTAAAACATAATTATAAACATATCTTACAGGAGAAACTAAAACCATTGTGGCGCGGCAGCACAGCGTTTGATTGTAAAGGCGAAGACTGTGGACTCAATTCCCAATCATTGGAATTGGTGATTTTTTTATTACCCCTCAGAGAAACAAGTCTCGAAAATGAGCTTAAAAGTAAGCAACAGTGTCTTAATGCTGATTTCCTTCTCTCCCTGTTGCATGTTGGATGCAGCATGAAGCTAAAGAAAATAATAATAATAATATTATGTAGTAAAATAAACACTGACTATTACGAGATATTATAGACTATCTGCATGCAATGGTCTAAGGATCACGATAATTGACGTTTAGAATCTGCCTGTCAACAGGTGACACGAAATGTTATGTAATACTATATTTTACCATACATAAGTGAATGTATTCAATATTGAGGAAATATGTTACCAGGAGATTGTGGGTACAAATCTCACTTCAATAGTATTATTGAGGATAAAATATATTCTGCTTATAATTAATCATTTGGAGATAAAATATCCAAATAATGGCTTTTCATATTGAAATGATGTATTAAAATAACTATTAATACTGATTTGAACCCGCGTCCTCTTCTATAATACGTGCGTGTGTTATTGTAAACTTCAATGATTATTTTATTAATAACTCTATAGTTACTAGCTGACAGACAAGGCACAGCCGAAACATAGAATCCTGAAATGTTCCCTGTGGGGTGTAGGGGAGCATAAAGAAAAGATTTTCATCAGCCGTCTTTCAATTCCATTATCACACCAGCTTTGTGGTACCATAATATTGTATTGTCACCTTCAACAAATAATTGCCAAGATTCATGATGATACAACAAATAGAAATGCGTGTAGTAATTCAGCTTCTTTGATTTTATAACATAGTTACATCTAGACCCAATAAAAGCGTGTTAAAAAGAGACCGAGAGAGAGTCAGTATATTCTGCTTGCCTACTTTGTCACATAAGAAGTGTACTTAACTATTTGTATATAATAGACTCATAGTACAAAATCCCCTTTGACGACGAGTGGGGGGCGCGTGTAATTGATATAGTCTGTTACACCTGGACTTGTCGAGTTGAAAGGGGCGAATGTTTGTATTACAATGTGAGGGTGCCTTTTATACTTACCTCGGATATACATGTATTAGCATAAAAGTATAAATTTTTACATTGCTTCAATTACTCTATGTCATATATACTTTTAACTTCACGCCTTATAACATGGTAAGAGAAGTGAACCTAGTGATATGACACTCCGTGCCACACACCTCTCAATTTGACGCAGTTGAAATCGAACCCCCAGCTGACGCGTTTCTAGTAAGACGCTAACTACATCTTATCATATCAATTAGAGTGAATATTAGGCATTTTTATCTTGTATATTATATTTATTTGCTATTAAATTTGTAACCGATTTGCACAAATAATATAATAGAATAAAGTAAACGTGTCCGTGTGCGCAGCGGCGGTTGTGTTTCACAACAAAAGGCTATTTCTAGTTCAGGAGGTATACTACAGACCGCAACTTGTTATGAGAATCGTATATCATATGTCGAAAATCATATTGCATAATATTTATTACTAAAGAACTGAACTGAGGCTAGTCGTGGCTCAGGGGTACAATGTAAACGCGACAGGTTGTGGGTTCGATTCCCTGTTCGGGTTCGTGTCGAGGAAATGAAATATTTAAATTCGCTCTGGTATTTAGCTCGACATTGTCCTTTAAATATAATAAGTAAGCATTAAAGTATAATAATAACTTACAAAGTAATAACCTACAGCAGCCTAATTACCACGTTCCTAAGATACACATTTATATACTAATACAATTTTTATAATTTAAAGTTATTCATCTAAATGATGCTCCAAAAGATCATTTAGAACTTGTAGAATAACGCAGAACGGAATATCCACGAATATCCACCCTAACCCTGCTGTCTGCAGGACAGGGCGAAGCAAAAAAAAATTGTATATCCATACATTTAGTACCTTCTTACAAAAGAAAACTTAGAAAACAGACCCTTGTCTAGCGTACGGAACAGAAAGTAGCACCTGACAAGTATTCAAAGAGTAAAATCATGTTGAACGTGTAGGACGCACAAGTACCTACGACTGTATACAGCTAAACTAAATACCTACACACCTATATGTAAATACATACTCGATTTCAAAGACGTCTACGGACGCCTCGGCTATTGTTAAGATGACAATACATTCATCTATCAAGAATCAAGATCGTCATTTCGTCACATAATGTTATTATATACCCACATATTATATAGGTGTGTCTGGCGAGACTATGCGATAGTTAATAGTATATTTAGCTAAATATAATTATTGTACGTAAAAAGAACAATAATACAGACCAACAGTACTCACGAATATGTATATAAATTTTTAAAGGCCACGTATGTAAATATATATTATATACATAATTATATATATATATAAATCTTAGGCTAGGTAGTGAAACAAACAAACTTACAAATTCACGGCCAAATTTAAGTCAAGAGGCGAATTAGGTCATTGGCATGTGAGCTAATATGTTACAGAACATTGAAAGGGATTTAGTTTTAACAAAAAAAAACAAGTAGTAATGTTAGACATATCGTTTCTTATATTTTTTACAATAAAGTAAGAAAATATATTGATTTATTTTCTCTTTATCTACATAATTTCAATATGATAAATAATATACATACCAACAACATACAGTATATGTGGCCAGCCGCGATGGAGCTTTAAAATTGTAATATTACGGATATACGGAATTATATACTATATCTTAAACTACTATTACTACTTTTAAACTAAATAAAAGACGAAGAATGTTTAAATAATAAAGAGAACGATAAACTTTCGTAGTGTAGATAGGATAGGACTAGAGAAGAGTTATTTCAAAGAGAAAATCTAGATTTGGCAAACTTCCGAGTCGCACACATCTCGATGGCGTTCTTCGGCGAATGTCAAGAGATATTTCGACGAATTCGAATAATTCAGGTCTTGAAAGCAATTAGAGTTGAGAATAAAATTTTCAGCCAGATGCTCACTACACACAAAATCGATTATAAGTCTATGTTATGGAATCTTATATCTAACTTTCGATGAACGCAGAAAGGTAAGTCCCGGTACGGTACGATTAAACAGTAGGGTGTTAAGTTCGGCTTTCCGATTACCAATTTCAATTAAGCAGAATACAGAAAATGGAATAATGAATCACTATTTATATAAAATATTCTAAAAATTATAAAAATAAATATGCATTGAAGATCTAATTGGAAAGGAAATTAATAAAATTAATATTATATTAGTCTCTAATTATATATAGGTATAACTACATTTTTAGCTTCGGTCACAATTGAAAATCGTGTCAATAAATAATAAAATTTTCTACACCTACATTGTCCGGTGGAAGCCGAAGTTAGCAGTTTGCAACATCCCCGTGCCGCTGCAGTCAGTCATCAACCACTATATATTTAGATACCTCTCTGGAAGTTCACATTCTTTATACTGACTGGTCTGTCAAAATTACCACCATTTCACCAAAAGTGATGCCATATACATATGATTTCTTTTTAATTCAATAATTCACAAATTTACAATTATATATTACTTCCAAATAGACTGAAACGAGCATTTCATTCCCAAAGCGAAAATATTAATAAAAAAAATTATAAATTATAATTAATAATTTAAATTGATACATTAAAGTCGCGTTTAATATATATAGAGACAAATTATTAACGAGAAAATCCAAGAATTTACATGTTCCTGCCTCCTGATTGACGTATGATAATAATAATAATCGAGAGTATTTTCCGGTACAAGTGTTCAAGCACTGACGTCAAATGTCGGACGTTGCATGCTGCACTCAAAACAACTCGCGCGCACACTGTGTTTAAACGTTCACATGTGAAATTAGTAACTAGTGATAATGAAGCTAGTTAAATATTGCGGTATTTGTACTAGACTTATCTTGAGTCGTTATTACTTGAATGAAGAAATGTCAGAACTCTTTGTATGTAATTAGTCGAGTAACTTTTTTTTAACGAAGTCACGGTGAAAAGTTATGAATTCCATTGATGGTTGCGGATGAGTGATTGTGTAAAAGAATAGCAATAAGTAGTGACCACCAGTCTCTCTGCCTACACATCCCTAGCCTAATTGCCTACGACTCAACAACAGAGACGTGGTAACATCAAAGAGGCAAAAGATTATCTAATCCAGTTAACTAACTTGCTCTATAAAGCACGTGAAACGTAGTACTTTACCGACGACCTTGTAGTACGCAGGCGCTGTGGAAGTGTTAATTATGCGTGACTCGCGTAAACAGCACCAGCTCACTTCAAACAGATACGACGGGGACATGCTATGACATTATGTAAGACTCTACTTAAATTATAATTGAAATAGTTAATATTAATAATAATTCTTATGATAATTCCAAACATTTAAAAATATATATTTTGAATAGAGCAAGAATTTATAAGCAATTTTAACATGTAAAAGCTTATAATGCAGTGTACATTTTAAAATAATAATAAGTAGCAAAGAGAGAGAACAGATTTTAATTTTTTTATTGTTTTATATTCCTATACAGAGGGAATACGGATTAATGAATTATAGATTCAAGTTGGCGTTAAGAAATTTATTAAAGTACTATTCAGATAATACATCTGCACACATAAATAATATAAGAAAAATATCACTATGACTATAAAACACTAAGAAACTGAATTTTTACATGAAAAATATATCTATAAATCCACAGACAGCTTCCTCCACGACGGGCCAATAAATAACAACTCGCGAATTAATATTACATATATATAACATTGGAAGTAATAAAATAGTTTCAGAATTCGGAACATTTGGGTCACTTCGTAAAATCAAATAAACGTCAAAACTACACCGCTTTGGACCGCCCATGACCCATTTAGTTTTAGACATATATTTGTTGGCGAGGAATTTTTAGATTTTGAGGCTGGTCGTGGTGTAGAGGCACAAGCGTGCGACTATAAACGCGACAGGATGTCGGTACAATTTCCACTTTTCAGGAAAATTCGGCAAAATGGGAACGGAATATCTTTACCAATAAGGTCTCGGGTCCCCTCTGCCTACCCTCCAAGTGTTGAATTCAGCATAAAGCTGAAAAAAAAAACACATAACGAGAGGACACAGAAAGTTTAACAGTTGACTGATTTTTTTGTTGATTTATCTTTACGTATCTTTATTTTGACTATATATTAAGTGCGATTTTCCACCTAATAATTTTCTTATGTTGAACTGAATTATTTTCGTATACTGTATATGTACCATAATAAAATCTAACTTTCTAGCTCCAAATATAAGGGAGGGTATATAACTAATACACCACCCGATAATCACCCTTGCGTTTGCGCTGGGGTACGGTTAGAGCATCCGTAGAAATGCGCTAACTGCAATGGAACTACTGAATTGAAACTAACTGCTAGTAACTGACTATCCACCTAAATACAAATGCCGTTTTTTTTCACGCTGTATCGTAAGCACGCAGGGTAAGCAGAGGGAACTTAGTGTTAAGACACACATTTCTGGGCATTGTGTATTGAGTAGCGGAACTTAACGCCGCGCTTTGCCTTGTTACCAGAGCGAAAAAATTAAACGACATCCTTTATCAAATATATTTAGACAGATTGTGTTTGGGTTTATACGTATATCATTAGTTCAGAGAACTTAATGATATATTTCGTTTTAAATGATAGGGGTATAATAAAGAACGAGAAGAGAGTATCTTAACACTACGTGCTAGAGTCATATTCCACTTTTAAAGGGATATCAAAATAGAAAATTTAACAATTTCCCGCATTTATCGACATATGTAACGAAAACCTTGTGTTAATACACTCGAACCTCGACATTTCGCCTCCATTTATAAACGGAGAATTGTATCACTAGATATTCTAACTATAAGGTATTTAATTTGTAAATACCTATATCTACCAACATTACATTAGTTTGTTTGGTTATAGCGACCTATTGTTGACCACTAAGAGCTGGACAATGGATATCTATTATGATTTCATTCACTCTTATCACTTACGACATAAAGATTAGAATGCGTTACGTTTAATTTGATGCTTATTTCAAGGTTTCCATGTTCACTAACAACAATGTCACGTAAATGATTCAACAGAGCATATGTATTGACAAACTAATCATGTAATGTAACATGTATGGACCTAATATTACTCAAATAGCAAGAAATAATTAATTTAGGTATTTTTTAAATTATTTTACGTTCACCTTAATTTTAACGTGTTAGGATGTCTTTATGGTGTTAGGATGGTTACTCTAAGCGCTAAGGTCAACCGAAAATAAAAAAAAATGACAATGACATTTCGATTCTCTTGACGTGGTCCCGTAATTAATGTCAATCCGTCATTGACATTATTATGCACACAAGGCACGGCACCTCAGGACATAGCGCAGTCTGCTAGTGCGAATTGGAGAAAATCCTAGGTAGAAACTGTAGTTGACCAATTTCTATTTCTTTTAAAAAGATTTAGTTTCTATATAGCGTCTAACAAATAATAATACGATGAAACAACGCTACTGATAAAACTCCGGAATTCGGAGAAAGAGTCCCTCTCCGTCCGTCCGTCTACCCTCCAATATGGGGAACAAAGAACCTGAAAAAGAAAACAAACAAATACGAACAATAAACTATAACGTTATCCATATTCATTCAAAGCTATAAAAATTCACTTTCAATTAAAGCTATATAAAAGTTTCATAATATTACATTAAAACGTATTTCCTAACAAAATCGTAACGATCTCACGCGATGTGTGGAATTGTTATTACATATATGTAAAAGATTTAATATTAGATTTAAATAAAAGTTAGTAGTCGTCGTTGCGTAAATATGACGGTCGTGAGTTCAACTTCGATTCGGGGGAATCAATTAATTTCATTTCCTCGCTCTGGTAATAATACAAAGCGCGTCGTTGAGTTTACTTACCACTTAAAAAGCAATATCTCCAAAATTGAATAAAAAGTAAGGAACGCAGTGTTCCAACACTCGGTCTCTTTATACCCACACGCGTATATATACTATATGCGTGTTAAGCACGTAAAATTATTAAGGAAAAATATCATTAAACGATTTTTAGCCAAAACAGATGTACAATAGGCAGATGAATAACCACAACGTGACAACAATTATTTCCTTGTATCATTAGAGACTGCAATAATTTAGTCGTTTTTAAGTGTTTTTTCTGTAATCATTAATTTTTAATTAACTGTAATATTTTTAATCTTCTTTGTTTTTTTTTAAATTAAAATTTATTTCAAATTATGTTCGATTTAAAATTAATTTTAAATAAAATTTGCTTCACATTCTTATTTTTTATTTCTTTATAACCAATCTACTCCGATCTTCTGATTACTTTTATACACGGCATCTAGTTTTTTTCCAGCTTCACGCTGTATCCCGCATATAGCATATAGGTAGGCAGTGGGAACCTAGTGTTGAGACACTCCTGTTGCCCACTTTTCGGAGAATTTTCGGGTGGCGGAAGTCAACGCCTTACGTTTAACTTGTTACCAGAGTGAAGAAATGAAAATATAAAAAAATATATTTACCGACTGGTAATCAAATTCACAACCGTCGCGTCCAATACTTGTACCACGGCGCCACGACGCCTTCAATTGTTTCTAGTTTTATGTACAACGTACGACCGTAAACTTGACACGATGAGCATTCATAATATTCAATTAACATTAATTAATTAAAAAGCATAAATTTGTAGGTCACGACTAGGTTAACTTAGAAATCGTTAATTTAAAGGGGAAAAAAACTCGACCAAACTTGTTATTGGTAAATTAAAATACTGAAAGCAATAATTAAATTAACAATTATTATGATTTAAATTGACCCAATTATTAAAATACTTTTTTAATGAGGAAACTTTCCAAGTGAATATTTTAAAAGTTCAAAATCATATAAGTAAGTAAGGTTTACATTTTGAAATGAAAACTGAAATAAAAACTGAATTTGTTTCTTACATTGTGGAACCTAACACCGCACTTGGACCATCCAAAACGAGAAATCACTTATAAAATTGACATTTTACAGAACTCACGTTTTTTTACAGAAAGTATTAGAATCTTACAACTATTGCGTCCATTCATTCACGTATCAACCGCGTCGCGATGGTGTCGTTCAATATAAATAATCTACATAATTATGATTAATCTAACCATTAAAAAAAAAGTAAAACCATTTTTCCTTTGAAACAAACAATAGGTAAAAAGAAAAGCGTGAACAATTAAAAAATTGGCGTTGCAAAATGACCGTGCAATGAAAAATATAAATATATTAAACAAAATAAAAATAATGATCGTGTGAAACTGCAAAGATTGCGAATAGAAAGCAGCCATGTATGGATGTGTGTCGCACGCAGGTGGGTCTGCGGGGAAAGCGAGAGAGGACAACGATAGCCGGAACCGAACCGAATATATACATAATCGACGCTTCTCGATGTCTGTACGTTTTAAATAGAATCTTTTCTTTTTAGTTTCCGGCTGTATTAGAGAGAGATTAGTGGTAATGTACTACGAGGAGTTGAAAATAAGTAATTAGCTCGATTGAGAATTGAACTTACAACCATCGTGTTAGCAGTCAGATCGTGCTTCTGCGCCACGACGGCTGTACTTAGCTAGCCACTATATATATATTTAATAACAAGTAACCCCTGGAGCCATAACGAAGTGAATTAAGAAAAGGGATAGGCATGAGTCTAACGTGGAACTTCTCGTTTTCCCAGAAACTAGAGAGACGTACGGCCTCATTGAGGAACCTGATATTGATGTTTTTACTTTACTATGTTGGTCCACTTGTTGATTGTGTACTTTGTAAACGAAAGGTGCGCCGTCTCACTGTAAGCACGACGGTTGTGGGTCGTTGCCCACATGAGGGTATGGGATCTTTTTATTTCCTTGCTTTGAAAACAAGATAAGGCATAGATTTGTCAATATAAAGAGCTAAATAAACTAAAAATTATAAACTACCACACCTAATTTTATCAATGATCGAGAGAACGGTTTGTATTGTATATAATTTCATCATAGGCTGGTTCACGCTTTTGTCGTGCTGACATTTGCGGACGCCTCCGTCTCGAGTTCACTAGCCGCATTCCTGCATTTGATACAGCTGATGCCTGATACGTACATTTCTACGCTATTACATCGAACTGTATATTATATAAATATTCTGCATACATAACAAATGAGCTTAATCGTGGCGCAGAGGCACAAGCGTGTGACTGTAGACGCGGCTAGTTGTAGGTTCGATCCCATACTCGGGGGAAGGAATTGTCATTTATTAATTTCTTCACTCACTCAACACAGAATACCTCTTAGAAATCGACGGAAAATGGGGAACGAAGTGTCTTCTTCTGCCTACTCTACCTACTCTCTCTACTTACTCTGTTTTTAAAGTCTTTATTAGTACTCCAGAAATAAAATTTACTATGCGTAATAGTTATCTTGACCTCATTTCTTTTTAAAATGCAAACGAGTTTGTCAGATTCATAAATAAAATGCCGAAATAATAGTTGCTTGTGTACATTTTCAAATTTACGAATGCATTAGTATTTATTTACCTTTTCTCTATCCATACCTCATATTTTGCGGGCTTGGCTAAGATGTCTAATGCAATTTGTTTTTTTACTTTCTATCATTTCTTTTTCAACAAAAATCGACATTAATCATACTTTTTGTGCACCACAACGGCGTTCTTGATGGGTATGTATGTATGTATGTATATATTCCACAAATTTCTTTATTTTTACCATTATCACAAAAAGACAATCAATCTAAAAGGCTAACAAAAGAATCACAAAATACAAAGATAAAAAAATCAAATGGTAAAGAACAATGGTACTATATTACTACAGAGTAAATTAATTTATTAATTAACCGACACAGTCAAGTAAGTTATTGTGTAATAAAGAAAGAACCTGACTTTAAACTAACAATACGGCCATTAGAGATCTGACCGACTTTGGAGACGAATTTTGTACGAGATTAGAATATTTGAGGCGACTGCGACACAAAGTCTGACTGTAAACGCGGTTGTGAGTTCAAATTCCACTCGGTGGAATGAATTAATTTGTTTGCCTTACTCTGTTAAGTCCCGCCGCTTAACACGCAAAAAAAACCTCAGTACCTCAATACTAGGCAAGGAAAAGCAGGGCATTGGCTTCCATCATGTAACACTCAATATTTTACAATTGAAGAAACAAAACGTGGACTACCGCACCTAACACGCACCATCTCGAAAACACCTTCCCATCCATCCTTGGTTACCGTTGTCGTTGACTTTTTTTCTGAAGATCAGAACAATCACTGTACCGATAACCCAAATATTCAAGTCGGCGTTTCGACCTTGTTTTCGTTTTCGTTCAGCCGCCGTCGTCGTCGAGCGTCGCGGACCGATTCGCCGCCGCATGGAGGACGACCGATAAGTGACATAATGCGATTTAAAAATAATGCCCGTCTCTCGGATATGAATGAGTCATTAATTAATTTTGTTTTTCGCAACTATTTATATATTTTTTTAGTATGCATTTTTTATCACGCGGAATTGAGAGAAATGTCCGTCCTAGTGGTAAGACAGTGCACTGAGACTATAGTAGAGTCCATCTGTACCGAACTTATAATCATAGCTGATGAGAACCGAACTTATAAACATAGCTGATAGCATGATGAGAGAGTGAAGGTACTCTTTTTCATTTTTCGCATATATCCGAGCCATTCTTCAATTCCGAAATATGTAGGTATTTACATATTTTTATATAATAATTAAATTATATAAAATAAATTTAAACAAAGTATAAGTAAGTAATTTTACGTAAATTTGTAAACTTTTAAGTAATATAATTATAATATTATGAAAACAAATTGCTCGAAAGAATTACAGCGCAATATTAAACTCGTCTAGTTTCAACACTAATGGGTGGAGAATTGTGATATAAAAATAAATAGCCGTCTACAAATTCGTTTTAATTCTTTATAAAAAGTACTATTTTTTTAACAAATAACGAATGAATGTATGTATATTTCATAAGATTCGCCAAATTCCTTGTTTGAACTGTTACGTGCCGCCGAATTTTCTAACCATACAGTACGTCACAAACTCAAGCATCATCTACACCATTTGGATATGTGCTCCACTACTGTGCAGTTTCGTAGGAACTTCCTTCCAAAAGCCACGGATCTGTGGAATGGCCTACCTGCGGCAGTATTTCCAGGTCGATATGACATTGGGACCTTCAAAAAGCGCGTCTGTCTCCCCTTTAAAGGTCGGCATCGCACCTGTAGCACCTCGGGTTTTGCACGGGGTCGTGGGCGACGGTGATCAAGTACCAAAAGGTGACTCGTACGCTTGTATCCTATAAATGGACTACCGAATACAAAAATATATTTACAATCCGTACCTACAGTTATCTATAATATTAGGTAAATTATAGCTAAATTATTAAGATTTCAAATATTATACACTCGATACGATCGAGTCCACAGCTAATAATATACTGACAAATAATATATCATTTTATATTAAGCAACATGGTAGAGCAAAATTACAAATTAAAAAAAAAAATTAAAAAGAAAAAACCATACTGAAGTGAAATGTGCCGGATTCCTCAAAGGCAATCGGGTAGAATGTTGTGTACGCAAGTGCCTACCTACATACATTTATACGTAGGTAGGTATAACATAACTGACAAAACCCGTTTGGTTAGATCAAGTTACCGTTGTATTGACTTTGGTCAAGCGAACAACTAGACGATCGTTATATTTTTTGGAAAATTTTGAAGAGTTCTTGTAATATACAATTAATGTATAAAAATTAATCTTAATAGAATAGTAGATAATTGCGGAAATATTTAAGAAAAAAATTACGCCTACAGTACAAACATGGATTTCATTTCCTGCAATATTTTATAAAGTTCAAATATGTGTTCAATTATGTATTGCACGGAGAATCCAGAGAATTTTTTAATTCTCCACTTAACAACGTGTGTGAATAAACGAAAGTGTTGTTGTGTTTACATAAATTAATTAAATTACATAAATTATATGTAGAATATTCTCTGTATGCCAATTCTCTTTTGTCTTGTCTACCTGTTGATCAGGGGACAACACCGCCGACCATCCCGCGGTGCCAGAGCTCAATGCCTGAGGTTAAGTTCAACCAAACAGCCGTCAGACGAGCTCTGTCCTCTTTGGACATCCACAAGTCGAGCGGGCCAGATGGCATCTCTCCGTTAGTGCTCCGTTGTTGTGCTCCTGAGCTGTCACCGGTGCTAACGCGTTTGTTTCGGCACTCTTACTCAGTTGGCGTAGTCCCGAACACATGGAAGAGCGCTCTTATCCACCCGATCCCGAAGAAAGGCGATGGCTCCGATCCTTCTAACTACAGGCCTATTGCTATTACCTCCCTACTCTCAAAAGTCATGGAGAGCATTATCAATAGTCAGCTCTTGGCTTATCTAGAGGATCACCGTTTGATTAATGACCGTCAATATGGCTTCCGCCATGGTCGCTCAACCGGTGATCTTCTGGTTTACCTCACCCATCGCTGGGCTGCGGCTATTGAAAGCAAGGGAGAGGGCCTGGCAGTTAGCTTGGACATGGCGAAGGCCTTTGATCGAGTGTGGCACGGGGCGCTCCTTGCTAAACTTCCATCCTATGGGCTTCCCGAGAATTTATGCAAGTGGATCGCCAGCTTTCTCACTGGACGCAGCATCAAGGTCGCTGTCGACGGTTTTTGCTCTAAAAATATGCCCGTGAACGCTGGCGTTCCCCAAGGCTGCGTGCTGTCCCCTACGCTGTTTCTTCTGCATATCAATGATATGTTGGAGGATTCTAACATTCATTGCTATGCAGATGATAGCACAGTGGACGCTGTTTACTCCGGCCGCGCAAGTCTTTCTCGGGAAAACGTCGATCAGTGCCGAAATAAACTTGTGTCTTCAGTTGAGGCATCCCTCGGGAATATCTCCTCATGGGGTGAACGGAACTTAGTTCAATTCAACCCCAAGAAGACACAAGTTTGCGCGTTAACCACTAAAAAAACCCCATTTGTCGTATCACCAGTCTTTCAAAACACTCCCCTTAAAGCCGCTGCCAGTATCAGCATATTGGGCCTCAATGCTTCGAATGACTGCCAGTATCGCGATCATCTGGACAGCAAGGCCAAGTTGGCCTCGAAGAAACTTGGGGTTATCAGCAGAGCGAGACGGTACTTCACGCCAAAACACCGATTGGCCCTATATAGGGCCCAGGTTAGGCCTCATATGGAGTACTGTTCTCATCTCTGGGCTGGTGCACCCCAGTATCAGCTTGAACCATTTGATCGCATACAACGCAGAGCCGTTCGAGTTATTGGGGACCCAAGGAGCTGTGAAAGGCTTGATACTTTGGCTCTGCGTAGAGACGTCTCCTCGCTGTGCGTTCTCTACCGCATTTATCATGGGGAGTGTTCTGAAGAACTATTTGACCTGTTACCCGCCGCCGAATTTTCTAACCGTACAATACGTCATAAGCTGAATTATCATCCACTCCACCTGGATACGTGGCACTCCACTACTGTACGGTTTCGTAGGAACTTCCTTCCACGCGCCACGGAACTGTGGAATGGCCTACCCGCGGCGGTATTTCCGGGTCGATACGACATGGGTACCTTCAAAAAGCGCGTTTACCCCCTCCTTAAAGGCCGGCAACGCACCTGCAGCTCCTCTGGTGTTGCACGGGGTCGTGGGCGGCGGTGATCACTTACCATCAGGTGACCCGTGCGCTCGTTTGCCTTGTCCTTTTCCATAAAAAAAAAAAATAAAATAAAAAAAAAAAAAAAATAATAATAAAAAAAAAAAAAAAAATCTCACAAAACGCCGATAATATGAGAAAAGAAATTAAGTACTTAATAGATTCAAATCACGATTGAAATTGTCATTACATCACCGCCACGATTAATCTCGAAAGAACAATAAATGTTAGTGCCAAAATTTAAACATAATTAAAATCCAAATAAAGCGTGCTCGATCTATAGACGCTACGCCAAATTTAATATAAGGTAGTAATGACGCATATGATTTTTAATAACAACTTTAGTTTAATAAGCACATATAGCAGAGGAGATATCCACTGTCTGTCCATACATCAGTATCGAGACATTAATGATTGGATGGCAATCAGTAAATAAAAACTATTATTAAGCCTGATGACAAGTTCTTGTTACCAGAGTGGGAAATTCTTCAAAAAAAAAAATTCTTCAAGAAAAAGTCTTCCTCTGGTGGAACTCGAACCCATAACTATCGTGTTTACAGTCAGATACCATGCACAAACAATAAGTTTTTTAGTTCCTAATTTAATGATTTCTTATCTCTAATTTGGCGACTTTTAATTAATTCTACAAATGATAATCTGTTGACTGTCTGATTTAGAGCGTAACTACACGCAGGTGTCGGCATAGACTATATGTCAATATATTTCTATGAAATCCTATATATTGTTTAAATGTTAAACGAATTCTTCTCAAGACATGCCAGAACTGGGAAACGAATGAAATTCACTCCCCCCGAATGGAAATCGAACCCACAACCATCATATTCACAGTTACATTGTACCGCTGCATCATCTAAATAAAAACATATACCTACATAAAATCACCACCACATTTTCACAAAATAAAACATAATATCAAAACAGTACGAGCGACCGTAAAAGTTTTTCGACATCGGATACAGTGCGCGACGGGAATAGTCACATCCCTGGCCTGGCCGACGTCCATACCGGTGGTACCACCGTCTAAACTGGCACATATACGTGCAAGCCACCTAAGAATATAGGTCTTAGAACTATCGTGTTTAGGACGATTTTCGTTTATATATTTTAGGTTTGAATTCACGTAATTTAAGATGTGCTCTCGTAACGTCACTTCTGTCCGTGTGAAAACACTTCCGGAAGACGGATTGGTTTCGCGAACCTCATCACAGTGCGAAGGGGTGCGAAGGTTAGTTCAACAATGGGGTGTGTTACAATGGAACGCTTCTTTAACACAAAAATTTTACGAAAAAAATGGCCGAAGTCGAAACTGGAAAATGGGGTGTCAAACGTGTCATGTGAATGTAGATAAACTAAAAATTTTCACTTTGTTTAATGACAAAAGTAATTTAAGATCTGACGTACAGCCTATTTAATTAACATTTAAAAAATTAAATAAATAGCAGCCTTTAAGTAATAAAATCTAAAGCGATTAGATGAGGTGTATTGCAATTCACATATCTCACGTGAATCTACATCGTAATCATTTTAATTTGTTTTAAATAAATACATATCTTATTTATGAATATAGAAATTTTGTTTGGGATGAACGCATTTATCTCAGGAACTATTTGAATTAAATGATTTTTATGTTGTATAGTACATTATCGTGGAAGGCTGTAGGCTATATTACATCACGCTAACCGTTCCAATGTAACTCACAGTACCTGTCCCAAATGTAAATATATGACTGAGATTCAAAATAATATCAGCAAAATTAAGGTTATTCAAGAAAATATATTTCTTAAACAAAACTATAAAAGTCAACAGGATACGTTTACGATGAATGTGGCTAAAGATAACTTTCATCATCGTTTGATTTCGGACTGAAGAAATAAGTTATAGATATTTTTTATTTTATATAAATAATATAAAATAATAACAATAGGTATATAATAACATATATTATATATTTTTTCTATTATATGGCAGGGTATACAGAGGGAACCTAGAGTTAACTAAATACATTCCCCACTCCGCTCAATTTTTGAGACATTGCGTATTCAGTGGTGAAACTCAACGCCGCCATTTGTCTAGTTACTATATTAAAAAATCACTCCCCTGAGTAAATACGAATCGCGACCGACCGACACATTGTCGGAGCACTTTGCCGATGCACCACGACGGCATCTTTATTTTTGCATAATGTTCAACAGTTAGTCGGCTAGAGGCACCAGTGCGCCTGTAGAACGTTTAAGTAATAAAGGAGGAGAGTGTGTGAATCAAATCATCAATAAATCTTTTACAATCTGGAAGACATAAATACCGTTACACCAGTTTTTTATCACAATTTTCATACAAAATCGACTTACATAACTTACAAACACGCGATAAAAAAAAACTTTTACCTCACACGTTTCTTAATAAGAACTCTACTGTACTGTAAGAGATATTACATTGGCGTGTCGGTGACCAGTTTCGTTTTGAATTCTCGTGCTAACTCCATTAGGAAGTCTAACTCACTTTGCACCTAGTTTCATTTGTTACTGTGTCACGCTGAAATTGTCATGTGATATATATTATGTGGTCAGGTTGGCAGTATTGAGCTGTACATCGAGAAAATAAGCATTCAGCATATATAAATAAATAATATCTGTTTTTCTTTTTTCATCTGTATTCCTCATATCGGAAAAACAAATGTCATCTTTTTTTCTGTTTCCCCCCCCAAATATGAGACGTTGCGTGTTGAGAGCCGGAACTTAACGCCGTGTGGCTTCGAAAATAATTATATTAAATCAAATAAGTTTTTGTATATTCTAATTGTGGCAAATGTTTCTTTCTCCCTTCCAATCATGTTTTCTGTCATCCATATATAGTACTTTGAATTAATATTACACGTGGGTTTGGCCGTTCACCCTAAGGCCTGACTAATGCAGGCTTTTGGACCTATTCCAAATTTAGAAGACTTTATTGTACTGGGTTCTATAATTTATTTATTAAATTGTAGTTAAAGTTTGTCATTGAAATTTATATGAAAATTTATTTTATCTATCTATCGTTATGATAAAGCTGAGGAGTTTGTCTGTATAAATGCTTGGTGCGTTTTCGTTTCTTAGGAACTTCCACTTTAATGCGGATTATTAGGACATTTCATAACTTTTGTGTCACATACATATTAAAATTTTCTGATGACCACGAGAGAGAAACCACAGGCAAAAGCCACTAATAGGTAACCTATATATAGAGACACCAGAGTTGCCTAACCGATGTGGCATTCGATACACAGTAATATGAAACGTTATCAAACACATGTATCAACAATCCGTTGTTAGATAAGGCGTGAAAAATTAAAACAAAGGCACTGGAACAGAGCGAACCGCACAGATAGCGCTATCGATGCTATTCCACAAATGCTATAGCGAGAGACTAATTGTGTGTTACGTTGCATGCATGAAAGTACACGTTGCTTTAGATAATTACATAGTTTGGATTAATGGATTTCTCACTTGAGCTTATGAAATGGCGATATGTTATCTAAATCTTAGTGAGATAAATGATTTGCCTTGGTTTTGTAAAAACATTTTTTTAGTGGAGTAAGCATGTGATGGAGGGTATTATGTAAGTTAAAGGAAAGAAAATTTATTAATACAAAGATAATTAAAATAAAATAAGTCCAAATTATTACACGACATGAGACAAATTAGGAAAGTGGCATGTGGATTATTCTTTACAGCAAGTAATTGTCATCAAAATCGTTTTTTTCTTTAGGAATCTAGAGCTAAGACACTTCGCCTCCCAATTTTCGTCCAATTTTCAATATATTGCGTGTTGAGGGTGGTGGATTTTAGCACCGCGTTTTGTCTTTTTACTAGAGCGTGGAATAAAATAAAATAAAATAAAAATAATTCATTCCTCTGGGAATTGCGAAGCACACCCAAAAACGATCGCAATTCAATCAGACTGTGACCCACTGCGCCACTACGGCCTCACATATATTTTCACTGTATCACAGTTTGAAGCGTTACCATTGAAATACGAAGATCTAATATATACATTGTACATTTACATATCTATACGATATCCCATGATTTATATCTCACATACTTCACATATGTCAATCAAAGATTTAGTTTTCTTGTCTCTGACATTTAGATAACTAACTAAGTTAACAGTATAACACCATTTTAACGTATTGCCAGTATATTTATTTTATTATCTTTCCTGGCTTTGGGAAGCACGATGACCCATATAAATATTACATAAGCGCGGAAACTGTTTACTATAAAAATAGTTCGTAGATTTTATCTTTTTTTACTCGACTAACTGAGATCTTTCGCTGTCGTAATCGTTGTTGAAATATAATATAAGTGTACACAAACGGCAATTTATTACAAAAATTAATATAGGTAATCACATATTTTAAAAAATATTTCTATTTATAATATATTCGTGATATATTAGAATTTCGAATTTAATAATTAAAATAAAACGTTTAATTTACGCCAATCAACATACAATGAGTAGACAATTGGAGAAAAAAAAAATATATATACAAGAGGATAAAGGAAATAAAAATATCTAAAAGATCTATAACATTATAAGCCCCGTATATTCCAAGTTATGTAACGACCAAATATTTAAATTATGTAATAATACACTCGTTCCCTCAACAAATATGTATAAATGAGGAGATCAAAGGAAATATATTAAAAATCTTATTTGAAGTAGTGACCTTGTACAATGTAAATAGTAATCTATTGTAATTTAGTTCTAAACTATAGTATAGAAACTATGTACCCAAGTGCAGTGGGAGACTGTAAAGTGCCGGAGATTCATCATTGAGATGTCACGACGACGTTATCTGATAAAGGCCCAAGGTTAAGTTGTACATACAGCCAATATAAGATATGAGGAGAGAAAATAAAATTGTTAAATTGTAAGTAAGTAATTGTTAAGTTGTAAAATTGTTTTGGCAGCGCGGCGTTAAGCTCTGCCATTTACCATTCAATGTCTCACAACAATACTTATATAAATAATAATAATATATTACGACAAGATTTTTAAAGTTGCGAAGCTCGTCATGTCGTCATGGTGATTGGAATAACTTAAAATATATGCCACATAATATATTAAAACATAAATAAAAATAGTTATATAATTATTTCTAAACCTTAAGTATATATGTGTAGAAATATACATAAATATAGATAAAAATGTACTAAGTAGAAAATGTACGAAAGTGACATATTTTTTACTTTTAAGTTCCTTTTATACATGAACTCTTCATTTTGTATGTATTTTGTATTCCGGAGTGTCTTAACACCAGGGAACCTGCCTATCCTGATGTGTGTGGGATACAGTGTGAAGCTGATTTTTTTTGTATTCCTATGGAAATCGGTATATTCAATTATCATTAACCCACTAACATATATACGCGTAAATTAAATAAGCGATTAAACTTACTCTTATGAGACAGCTTTATAAGAAAACAAGGAACACCAAATACCTGAAAATAAAATAGAATAGTTACAATATTAAGGAACACAAATAAACATACAATAAGATTCAAAATTGGATCTAAGTTTAGGCACTTGATGACGTCTTGACTGACTGACTTAGCCTCCGCTCATGGCAAGCTAGGCAGAGGGAATCTGAGAACTCAAAATATAATATGTTGAGGCAGTGTTTTGCTACACTCAAGTGAAATGACCTCATGACCTCTGTCGTTTTTCATCACTGAACACCTGAGACACAAAAAGGAAACTAAATAAGATTTCGTATGATCCAAGGCGGAAATAAAATACATGGTCAAGGCAACTCAACAAGTGGTTAAGTTGAAGGCCAGTCGAGAAAGTAACAAGAGAAGAAAGTGCGCGAGCAAAAACAAGCCTCCATCGGAATGCTGCCCAGTGACAAATATAACATAGTTGCGATTTACGCCTATAATAATTGCTTTATAATTTTTAAATAATACAGAATATATATTATTACTTTATTATCTATTCAATACTAGGGCCCATATTTATAAATCTTGACTTCACTGAGATCGATCTTGTGATGCCGTTGTCATTTATTATGAATTTTATGAATGAAATAGGCATCTCAGGATCGATCGCAGACTTGAGAGCTATTATAAAATACGGACCTAGGTATAAAGGTGAAAATTGAAGCAAGAGATACGTTGCTTCAACCAAATCGGGTAATTATATTTGATAGGTTAATGTATTATATATTATTAACACAAATATTCTAAAAATACTTTTAAAGTGTGTCACACACTTTCGCATCTTTTCCTTTCTACGTTTGAGACAGTTCCATTCTACATCATGTAACACCTCTACACAAAACGTTTGTATCACTTGGCAAGCGCAATAGGAAGTGGGCGAATGGTGACGATATTTTTTTTATATTTGGTATATCTATCTATCCATTCACATTTTAATATGTTAATCTTGTTATAATCACGATTGATTTGAAAACAGCGTTACTTCGATACAATTTTTGGATTTATAATATTTATGTAGCAGGGTCAGACTAATAGACAGACAGACAGAAGAAAACTTAGTTACAAGACACTCTGTACTCCACTTTGGAACCAAATTCATTTCGTGGTGAGTGGCGAACTCAACCTCTAATGTCTTGTTACAGCAGCGAAGTGAAAACAATTTAAATTTTGAATATAATTAAATTACTTTACATCCCCTGCCTTTTACTCTGCTATACAAAGTAAAAAAAACTGCATAAAGAAAGAAAATTTTGCTAGAACGATTTTAAATCATACAGTAAAATCGCATTCAGAGTTACGTATTGGTCTCAATCCTTCTGAAGTATTACCATACTTAAGTTACAAGACTTAAGTTAAAACCACTTATACTAGAAATGTATACAATAAATGCAATCGTCAATACATTTTGTGACTTATCTCTACATAAATATTTTAAAAAGATTGGTTAATAGACTTGTTAACGTTAGGTTAATGTATTACTAAAAAAAAGTTAAAAGCTAAGATAATGTTTGAGGCCGGTCGTGGCGCAGGGACCCAAGCGTTTGACTGTAAACGCAAGTTTGTGGGTTCGATTCCCACTGGAGAAAATGAAATATTTAATATTTTCATTACTTTGTTCTAGTATCAAGACGAAGCACGGCATTTATTTCCAAAATTCCGTCGAAAATGAAAGGAGTTCAAAAAAAAAAAATTCTTTTTCTTGTATTCTCTTCTATCAGGAAATCGAGTCAAATTCGTTAACAGCTTTCACTTAAACTGGCATACACAAAAAAAAAAAGGAAAAAAATCTCATCAACTTTTAAATAGGCGTAATAAAGTAAAACGAATGGTTTTCTCCATACAAATCTGCGTATTAAGCAACATATCCGACGAAAGTGTTAAAGAGTGGGTGAGGCGTGGGATAGTGGGGCCGTGGGCGCGCAAGGACAAAGCCTACACAATGGAAGTGGAACCTTAGCTGTCACATTTTTTTACTATTATAATATTTATTTTAAAGTTCAATCTAATTAGAAAATTGTGAATAATTCTTTTTTGTTCATATTTACTAGCATTAGCAATATATATTTTTTATGAGTGCAATTTCGGGCGTACCAGCACCTGTGTCTGTGAACAATTGTGGCTTCATTTACTTACTGTGGCAGTTTACTTAGACAGGTGTCACGTTGCTTTGGAAACTTAACGCTGTATTTTTTTATACACACAGTACAGTAAATAAAAAAAATCAATTGAAAAATTTTAGAAATACCGAATGCACGTACCCAATGTCCTCACGACATGACAATTGTGGCAATTCTACAGAAATACATTTAAAATGCTTCAATGAAATGTAAAGACAAACTGTCTGTGTCTGATAGTGATATCATCGGTCAAAGACCCTGCATCCTGCAGCTAGACGACGATTTTACCTTTTTTGTACGCACAGTATAGTAAATATTGTATTATATGTAAGTAGAGACATTGACCACTATAGTAGTCATATATAGGAACCAAAACAGAAGTTATACTTGCTGTTAAAAATATTACATAACAGTACTCGTCGCCTACAGCGTGACAACGGCCGAGGTTGAGCATATCTTCTAAGACACATTTGCTATCTTCCAAAAGAATGGTTTCAGCTTCATGTTGATGTTAATAATAGTGATTATATTTCATATCCTCAAGTGGGAATCAAAACCACAACCTGTTTACGTCTACTCAACGACTGGTCTCAATACAAAAATATGTTAAGAAAACCGGACAAGCACGAGTCGCCGGATATCTCAGTATATGGTTTGAATTTCTCCAAGCGTTCCTGAGCTAACGGCTCTTGACAGACAGACTGACGGACAGACGACAAAAGGTACGGAATCCTAATAAAAAATAAGTTAGTATTAAAAACAATGATTCTAAGCGAGTTTAAAGCGAAATCAATATTGAAGTAAAATCACACGAACAAGTTGGGCGGTAATGAGTCAGCGTAAGTGAGTGATATATCCATTTATAACACAAACAGAAGGCAGAATTATTATGCCGAGACTATTTGTTGTTGAATGAAGTAACGTTTGGTCTTGAAAACATTTTTTGTCACGCATATGAGAATAGATAGTGTTAAGACACTCTATTCCCAACTTTTCACCCCTCCCATCTGCATTTAGACATTGCGTGTTGATTGGCGGAACTCAACCTATATAGAATTTTGCAACTAAACACACTCTTATATTACTTCACATCTCTTACTCTAGAAAGTGTCACATAGTGTCTTAACACTACATTCCTACTCTACAGCATGAGGGTAAAGGCATGAGGATATTTATAATAAATAGAACGAGCGCGTCGATTGTCATAAATTGGGTCAGGCCAACAACACTTGTTGTTTGGCTATAATTGTTTACCGAACACCTATTGTATAATTAGCAATCGTACACGTAATACTGTGTGACTGTGAAACTCGATTAATTAGAATAATCGATTTACCTACTGATTCGATGTTTCAAACGAAAAACTGTCAAAAATATAATTATCATAATATGTAATAGTAATAAATGTGTAATTGCACAGAGTGGAGTTTGAGAAGCCAACGGTCAATCATCAGGATAGAAGAGGCACCCAAAGAAGAAGAATTTTGATTCTTTTAACCAACTTCTGTTAGAAAAGGAGGTTATTAATTCGACTGTATTTTTTTATGTTTGTTCCATCAGAAATTTTTAATTCAGAGTTGGTTTCCACCAGTTAACACGTAAAACGGAGTGTCTTAACACTAGGTTCTCCCTGCCTACTCTGTAAAATGAGAGACATGTGAAGTTTCGTAGAATAAATAATATGCCTCAATACTAACAACCATTTTCATGTTAGAGCAAATTGTAAATCTATTCTCGTTTCAAAGGGGGCCATAGAAAGTGTTATCTTTCTTTACAAAGTTGAAAATGACCACAGTGGGTGAAGATTTGCATTATAACAATGCGAGGTCGCTTTCAAATCTTACTGGACAGGATGACAGAGCTTCTGTGAAGTATGGAGTCATGGAGCAGCGCCAGAAGCGTGGTACTGTAAACGCGACAGGTTGGTGGCTCGATTTCCTCGCTCCGGTTAAGACGCAAAGCGCGGCATTGAGCTCTGTCACTCCAGACGGAATATTTCGACACTTCGGCGGAAGGTGGAATACAGAAGTGTCTTAAAGGTGTCTTATATGTGCGGGATACAGAGTGAAGCTAAAAAAAAAAACACTTGCATGAACTACACGATTTACAATAAATGCCCCCAACATTACTATAGTTTTCATCGTAGATAAATACAATACGCTGAATAGACAGCGATCAGTTATTTTTTTATTATATGTCTTGATTAATGTTTAATATGTAGACGTACAGTGGACGACGCAAACGAGGTACGCAGAGATCGTAGTTTTACGCTCTTTTATGTCTAAAATTTACTATCGTATTTGTTTTGCGGGAAGCTAGAAAATGATAGTAAATGTTTGCCTTTAACTAAATATAGAGGCCGTCGTCCACTAAATACCTACAAGGTTCCCTCTGCCTACTCCGTGCTAGGTTCCCTATGCCTACGCGGAGTCGACAGAGGCAGCGTGGGATATCAAACGAATAGAAGTTAAATCAAACTTAATTACTTATTAAGTTATTCTGATATAATTAAATATCATTAACGTGAGTTAACTATCGAAGTTAAACACAAAAAGTATGGGAGTTCCCATGACATCTAAACAGTTAATTCAACCGTAATCCTGTTTGTAAATTCATTTATACTTTAATACGGAGACTAAAGCAGTTTCTCGCTCTTTCCCGCAGAGTAGGTTGAGGGAACACTCCGTTTCCCCAAATTATTCATTAATACGTCCACCCAATTTTTAGAGACATTGAGTTTCGAAACTTCACGCCACGGTGCGGTGTTTTACTGAATTTTAGACAATATATACATTGATAATTAGCGTGAAAAAATTAAAATAAATAAATATATTCGTCAAGGTTTACTATTTAATCGTTAATAATAATTCATACAATTAATTCTGTAATATAAATAATTAAGTTTAGTCTACAATAGAAATGTTTAATACATTAGAAATAAGAAATAGCTTTGATATTAGAAATAACTATAACATTAAGTGCGGGCCGCGATCCGCAATAATGACTTCAAATGATAAAAAGCGGGAATTCTCGATTAAGTCTTCGTGTTTTTGCAAGAAACGGATATAATATCGCGATTCTTAATACCGTTCAAGCAACCTCGTTTTATTTGAAATACATATATTACTATTACAAGTTGATATAATGAGAAATCTACAAGATTGTTTTTCTTCTTGCTTCACGTTTAATCCCGCATATAAAACGTGAACATGAAACAAACATGGCAAGCAGCTCTCCACTTTCGAACACAGTGTGAGATGTTTCGTGTTGAGTGGCGAAACTCAACGCCGAACTATATCTAGTTAGTTATTTCGAATCATCATTTAATACAAATGTCAGTGTTATCAGTGTCACAAACCACTGACTGGCAGCGTGGACGACCACCATAGACTAACCCCAACAATGATTAAATGTAATCCACTTTATTATATTGTTTTAAATGATAAAATAATTGTAAATAGTATTAGTATTATGGGTGTTATTTACAAAAATAAATGTAGGATATATTTGTTTATTTATTCAGTAAATTATCGTTTATGTAGTACCTACAACTATACATAATTTTAAAAGATATTACTTAAAAAATCTTCTAGTAATAATAATTTGAAAAAATAAATAACTATCTCTACATATAAATTATCTATTTACAAAATTATTAACTTTATTTTAATACACAGCCTCCGTGGCCCCAGAGGTTGTTGGTTAAATTCACAATTTGGCAGATGGAAATATTTATTATTCGCAATATTCAATGTGTTGGCAATGTGTCTTAACTCTATGTATATGTGCAGGATACAGAAAATAAATTTAATCTCAAATGAATACTATATACAGTGCATGGTTCAATATTGTTTATCCACAGCAATCTTAAAATGAAGTCATCACTACTTAATGCACATTGTACTGCTTATTGTTTACATGCTATGTCATATATATGTTGTGCATAAATTACTACTTGGATTTGACTTTTGAGGATAAATCTTGATAAAATATTTCTATAACAAGTTTCTATGATGATTCAAATATGAATATATTTATAAAAGTATAATAAATCACTTTATACGTATACAGTTTTGAAATGTTTTTTGTTTAAATTTAATTTAGAAAAGTAAAAGTAGTTCAAGAAAATAATGTTAAATGTAATTTATTAAGAAAATTTATTATGCTGCTAATTTATTAGAAACACCGCTGTTAGGTAATATTATAATTAATACAAATTTATTTATTAATGATTTATAAATGAATTGATTTTCACTTAGGGGAATAATTTTTATTTTGTTGCTCTGATAGACACAGTGGAGTGTTGAGTTTCGCTACTCAATGTGTAGTGATTCAAATTCAGCCACAAGAGTGATAATGGAGTATCTTAAAAAAAGATTCCCTCTGTCTATTATATGCAGTAAAAAATATGAAGTTCAGAAAAAATATACTAAAATTATAGATCTTTACCACTTTATTGTTATTACATACTTATAATATGGAAAACAGGGCCACATGCCAATTCAGGTCACTATCCTATAGAATACATAATATTATGGGAATTTATTATAAATTACAAAGAATTAAATATGATTTAAAATGTATATTTAAAGAAAGTTATGCATTAAGAAGATATTTTGTACTAGTTACAAAATAAAAAAAAATGTGACCTACATTAAAAATTCTAATAATGAATGAATTAAATATATGTGACTGATGTATCCATGCACAAAAATAGAAGCAGAAATAATGATTCCACAGACAGCAACTGTCTCCGATCTTCTTGGCGGTTGCCACCTACAGTGTTATTTATAAAATTGAATTGGGCACACTTCACCCAGATATGCTCATTGCCTAACTAAACTAATAAGTAACATTTAATAACTTTTTTCTGTATAACAATTGCAATAATTACAATTTGATAGACTTGTTTTTCTTTTGTCGTGCCAAATTTAACTCCATTATTGGAGACTATTAATAGGCATAGTGATTACCCTGGAAATGATAAGGTTAGTAGCAGACGGTCGCGTAAGCTAGTCACGAGTCAGCTGAGGCGGTAAACAAGAATTACGGAAATATTATAATGTATATTCTACAGGTTAAAATCAACAGGTGAAAAACGAAATATTCGACGACCATACTTAAGCCCTACATATGGTTACGGACCCTGCCCGGCCCAACGGGGTTCCTCACATCCACTTTCACGGCACTTGCATAGAATTTGAGCATAAATTGAGACTTTCAAATATGTTAATAAAACTATAAATACCTTCTCCTTGGCGCGTCCGGCATGTTTTTGCACTGATTTGGCGATTAACGCACCTTTACTTTCTGCCATTATCACTGTTTCATTACCGAGTGTCTTATATTTTTGGAACAGAAACAAACTGCCGTGATTTAATTGTGGTTGTCACACGTCAAAATCCAAGTGCCGTGGGATTGTACTGCGCGAGACGATACGAACTCGGTGCTCACGCTCAAGCAGCTGAAGGCGAATTGACTAAATGTCATCTGTCAAATATTTATAATTAATTTATTATAACTTATAATAGATGGCGCTAATACTAATGGAGAAATAAATCATCATTTTAATAAACAGGATATTTAATTTAATATTAAGTTTGTTATATTTTATGGCTAATTTTTATTTAATAATATGTTTTCGCTTTTTCACTATATTGAATTCTGAACGTTATTCCAAATTCTTTGATTGATTTTGACAGCGTTTTATTTTGTTTACGAAATTCAAAAATTTGTTCAGTTTTTTTGTGTACCTATTGATAAGACGTTTAATTTAATTTTTGAATATAAAATACAATTATTATCAATATATCTATAAATTATACCATATTCACATAAATATTTAACATGGTACTTCAATAGTTTTCTTTTTTGCTCAAAATAGGCTTTAATTTAGAGGTATAATTACTTAACTATTTTTAAGGAACCTAAAACCGAGCTTCAAAAAAATGCCATTACTGAAGCACGCCGCAAGGAGTTAGAAACATACCAAAGAGCTTTGGATATACAATGGCTAAACAGTCGAATGGAAGATGGAAGGATGGGCAGGTCTTTAGCTCTTATACAAAAGGAGGCTGAAATGGAAAAAGATTTCCAAGAAGTAATGTCATTACTATCTATTATCTTATTTATATTTCAGTTTCACAATGCATTCCGCATTAAGCTAGATAAGCAGAGGGAACCTTCTGTTAGGACACTGTTTGTCTCCAATTTTCCAGATATTGCATGTTGAAAGATGAACCCAACTGAACAACCTAAAAATCAATTTTTAATTGAGCTACAAAAGCAAAATATTAAATAATGAATTCACCGAGTAGGAATCAAACCTACAGCTTTTATGTTTAGAGTCACATACTGTGTCCCTGCGCCTATCTGTCTTATCTAAATAGAAATATAATGTATTTTAATTTAATCAGTTAATTTTAAGTAAAATGTATAAAGAGTTGAATATTTTAGAGAACAGATCATGCTGCAATAGTCAATGAAAGGGCTAGAAAAGAAACAGATTTAGGTATTGAAATAGCAAAATTCAAAAATGAAGAAGCCTCTCAACTTCTTCGAAGACATTATTTGAGGGAACGAGATCCAAGTTTGAGGGAATTAATGAGGAAATTACAAGCTGGATATGTCTGTAGAGATCTTCAACAACAAATCTTACACAATCAATACAAAAAAATGCAGGATAAGGTATATGAATACTATCCAACAGTAATAATAGAAAGTAGACATTTTATTAACTTTTCCCTTTTTTTTATTTTTAAGGAACTAGTTTTCTATATTAAAATAGTTTAGAAAAAAATAAGTTTATTTACATCATCACCTACATACATGTATATTTCAAAGAATATTATACTGAAATAAGATTTGGTAATGCACAACATGTGTTGATAGGATAGGTTTTGAGTTCCATTTCTGAACAAAAGAAGTGGTGGTACATTAACACTATAGGTTGGTCTGACTCTGCTGTATGTGGGATTATAAAATTGCAAATATTATACACTGTACTGCATAATATATTTTATTTTGCCCTCATTTGTGTATAGAAATAAACAATTTTTATTATTAATATATGTTATAAAAGACTGCAAATATCATATATTATTATATGCAGTAAGCTTTTAATAAACAAACAATTGACCATTGAATTGTTTTAAAACAATAAGTTGTGATGTAATTTGTAATGTAATGTAAGCACAATGAAACATGTCATTATTATAATAAAGTAATGTTTATTACTAATGTTGAATGAACATTGAGAAAATCAGCTTCATGCTGTATTCCGCACAGAGCAGGGTAGGCAGAGAGAACCTAGTGTTAAGACACTCCTTTCCCCACTTTCTGTAGAGTTCTGGAGGCATTGCGTGTTGAGTGGCAGAACTCAATGCCGCGCTTTGCCTCGACACCAGAGCGAAGAAATGGAAATATAAACGTAAATAAATAATTCACTTCCTCGAGTGTGGGTGGAACCCACAACCGTCGCGTTACAGTCACACCCATGTGCCGCTACGCCACAACGGCCTGAACATTAAGAAATATCCTGACCGCGTCAACTGCAATAATATATGAAATAATACTAGAAGTGAATATTAATAGAAAATATATAACACTACCAGTAATATATAAAAACTTGCAAAATTCCAGGTCGAAGAGGACCAAGCAAACCGAGTCCTACTTAATTCAATGTATAATGAAAAGGAAGCCAGAATAAATGAGGAAAGAACTAAAATAGATAAAAATAGGAAGTATTGTATGGAATTACAGCAACAATTAGTAAATAAACAGGTGCAAAAACAATGTGAGTATGAAGATACGTTGATTGAGAAGAAGATGCTTGATGAAGTCATGAGGACCATAGCTGATGAGGATCAGAGGTGAGCAACAAAATAATTTTGGAATATACAAGTGAAGATATTTTGAGATTTTTTAAAAGTGTTATTCATGCACTAAAGAACAAAAGTATTTAAAAACATAAAAAGATGTATTTAATGGAAGTTATTAATTATACATTCATACATTAATTTATACATATTTTTACCTTTTATAAAGAAAACCACGTTTCATTTTTCAGAGAGCTGAGACAAAAACAAGAACAAACAAACAAATTGCGCTCTGAAATGTTCACATTCAAGAAAGCACAAGAAGCTTGGAAGTTGAAACAGAAGGAAATGATGGTGTTGGAAGAGAGGAAGATAGAGGAACAACTGAAGGCGGCATCAGATAGAAGTTCTGCTATGTAAGTAAAATTTTTCTTTGTTATTTGAGCTTCTCACTCTATCCCGCATATATGAAAGTGGAACAGGGTGCCGACATTTTCAGCCGAATTTTTGAGGCACTATGTGTTGAGTTTCGGAACTCATCCTTAGCCTTGGTACTAGAGCGAGGAAATTAACATATTAGTATATTAATAATCCATTTCCCCCGAGCAGGGATCCAACCCACTACCGTCGCATTACAGTCATATGCTTATTCCCCTTGTGTCAACACTTATTAGGTATGTCACCTAAAAAGTACCTATGTAATTAATAAGATATCTAAGTAATTAATAATACATAATGTGTAATATTTTCAGTATCGCAGAGAGGGAAAGAAAATTAAAAGAAAAGGAAGAAATAAATCAGAAAATTGCCGCCAAGATTTTAGCGGATGAGGTATTTTGTTATATAGGATTATGTATATATAGGATTTTAACCGTTAGATTTAAGCAGAAATTACAATTTTCCTTATAAAAAAATGTATTTGTGTAGATCATACTTATATTATATATTTTTTTCATCTGTATGCTGTATCCCATTCATAGCTCATACAAAAGTAAAAAAGGTAAAGGCAGAAACGTAAAAGGAAACCTAGTAATCTAGTTTTAAGATGCTTCTTTTCCTAAAATGTCTTAATACGCTTTCGTTCCCCACTTTCCGCCGAATTTTGGAGACATATGTTGAGTGGTGAAACTCAACGCCGCGATTTATTTGTAAACATTATTGTCACAGCAGGGTTGCTGTGTGCGGGATACAGCGTAGGCTAATATTTTTTTATTTCAGTGTTTAGCTCCACCACCTTACTAAATGATATCTTTTCCAGGCAGCCCGAGAAGGACGACAAAACCTAATAAAGCTTCTCCAAGAACAAGAACATTTAGAAAAGAATTTTCTTGATGACGTCAAAGAGAAGGACAAGTTTGAACGTGTCAAAGCTGACACTAAAACGTCGTTAATGGGACAAATGGAGAACAGGAAGAGAGTGGAGAAGGAAATGAGATATAGGGAGGCGGAGTTTAGAAAGAGTGTGAGTTCATTTGTTTGTTTTTTTTTTTTTTTAATTTCACGTTGTATTGCACATAGTAGTGTAAGCATAGAGAATCTAGGAACAGAGACTTGAATTGTTAGAAGAATGTGTTCCTCATTTTGCAGCCAATTCTAGAGGTAGTATGTGCTGATTGGCGGAACTACCTTTAACTACGCAGTTTGCTTCGTTGCCATAACGAGGATATGAATATATTAAAGATTTAATTTTTTTGAGTGGAAATCGAATCTAAAACCGTTGAGTTTATAGCTGCACACTTGTGCACTTGCTCCACGACGACTTCTTAATAATTAAAATAATATTTTATTATATAATAAAGGGACTAGCGACGCGCTCGCGGCTTCGCCCGCTTTAACTACACAATTAACATATATCTGTATTGGAGATTACTAAACTTCAGTTTACTAATCTAGTAGTGTATCTATAATTCAATATACTTGTAGATGCAGTACTAACTCGTATAATATTAACGTTATCATTTTGAAGAAATAATATACATTGAATATCAAAGGTTCGGCCAATTCAATACAATATTTATTTTGTAGCACATTTTGTCGAACAAAACGCTTTATATTCATATAATTTTTTATATCGATTTAAATGAAACAAATTAAAATTTCCATGTTGACATGTAAAAAAAATATATAGAGGTGGTTGTCTCGCCGGCTCTTCCCAATAGAAGTGCCTTCCGAATAGGCTGGTAGCTGTTTTGTTTATATGTTCATTGGAAGATTGAAAAATGCTTCTAATAATTTATTAATAACGAGTACTTTGAATTTATTTAATTATATTCTAGATTGATGATGTAACGATATGGTCAATGATGTCACGTAACTGTCGATTCTACATAACATTTATAAGTCAAATTATTTGCTAAATGTGTTAATAGATGGCGCTGTGTCAATAATAGGAATTCCTAAATCGCGCTAGCAAGATTTTCTCGCGTAACATGACTACCCCAAAATTTCCCTACTCAAGCATCATGCCCAAATGGAAGCCGATGTGGCACGAACTCTGGCTTGTCCGGTCCGACCGCTGCCAGCACCGCCGATCGTCTCGCCCGCGATGGTCATCAAAGCCGTCGCTAGGCTGAAGGCGAAGAAAGCCCCAGGACCGGATGGTGTCACCAATGACGCACTCCGCCACCTCCCCCGCACAGCCATCGCCATCCTTACCAGGCTCTTTAACGCCATCCTCCGCCTGGGATACTTCCCTCGGGCGTGGAAGGAGGGCCTGGTAGTTATGTTACCCAAGCCCGGAAAGAACCCCCGCACCCCAGACGCGTACCGCCCCATCACCCTCCTCAACGCGACGGCCAAGCTGTTCGAGAAGCTACTTCTCCCGTTTCTCCAGGCGCATTTCAACCCGCGCGACGAACAGTTTGGCTTCCGCAGCGACCACTCTACCACCTTACAGGTCGCCAGGGTGGTACACTTTGCAGCAACATCCGCCATCAAGAAGGAGAGTGCTACAGCGGCCCTCCTCGATGTCTCACGCGCTTTTGACCGCGTGTGGCATCCGGGGTTACTCCACAAGGTCCAGAGAGCCGGCACCCCGCATCACATCACACAGGTCCTTGCCGACTACCTCCACGGCAGGACCTTCCGCGTTAGGGTAGAGAATGTGCGGTCTGCTAGCCATCCTATCGCCGCCGGCGTTCCCCAGGGTAGCATCCTGTCGCCAACCCTGTACTCCTTGTACACCAACGACATCCCGACGCAACAGGGCACAACTTTGGCGCTTTACGCTGATGACATTGCCCTGCTCACCAAATCACTGAACCCTAAACACGCAGCACTCAAGCTCCAGCGTGCACTCGACCTGCTGCCGGACTGGCTGTCGGAGTGGAGGCTCGAGCTCAACATCCCGAAGTCGCAGTTTATCTCCTTCGGAGGTAGAAGACAGCCTCCTCCGCTGCGCCTGCAGGGCCAGCAGGTCCCCTGGAGCAGCCAGGTGACATATTTAGGCGTCGTGATTGACCGCCGCCTAAATATGACAGGGCAAGTCAAAAAAGCGGCCCGCGCGGCGAAAGTCGCGCTCACCCTATTGCGTCCTCTCCTCAACTCCCGACTCCCGCTGAGGACTAAGTTGTCGTTGTACAAGGCGTACGTCAGGCCCCACCTAACATACGCGGGGCCGGCGTGGTACGCGTTCCTGAGCGTCAGGCAACGGCGAATCTTGCAGGTGGTCCAGAACCTTGCCCTACGGCGAGTAACTGGGGCCCCCTGGGTCGTAAGGAACTCCACTCTTCACAGAGACCTCAGGATGGAGAGCCTGGAGGTTCACATCGGCCGGCTGGCCACAAAAGCCTACCGCCGGGCCGATGCATCGGATCACCCGCACTTGAAGAACATCGCGCCGCAACACTGCCGCCCGCCTGACGCTAGGAATCGCCTACCCAGGGACCTCCTTTCCCCTCCCAATCCCGATTCCTGAGTAGCCACCCCGGTCGCTGGTCACTTAAGCTGGGCCTCTCTTGGGGTAACCAAGAGTCTCACCTGGCTGAGCTGACCGCCCAGGTGGCATATGCTCACTCCCTCCTTCCCGCCTCCAAACTCCTTCCCCATGCCTGCCCTTATAAGGGCAGTCACATCACCATCGGGCCCACGGGCCCCCCACAATGACGCAGCCATATTTATGGCTGCAGCGGACACCACGGCTTAGAGGGAGAAAGCCCTGAGGCCGTTTCCCAGCGCCTCGGCGCTGGAAGGAAGATGCACATTCACTCAAGCATACTTACCTGGCGTAGGGGACACCGTGATCATGAAGGCGGTTCCCCCAGAGCGAGGCCCTTCCATTGCACTTCGGTCGGGTTGACCTCTGCGATTATCCCTAATGCGGATAACTCGGACGCGTAATTTTTGGTAGTGGGGACTGCGTACGCGCCGTCCCCCTTGTATTGATTAAAAGATAAGCTTCAGATTCGATCTGCTGTATGCCACACACAGCAGGGTAGGCAGATGGAACCTAGTGTTAAGACACTCCGTTCCCCTACTCTCTGCCGTAGATTAGCAAGTTTTGGTATACCCAAATAATATATATCAACGAAAATCAATGTTTATTAAGAAATTATTAACATATCAACTTACGATTTTATAGACATATTTACGTACATATAAATTTTCTTAGGTTTCGTTGTAGTAGGTAGGGGTAATAATTTGCGGTTGATAGTCCGGTAAGTCGCGAATCCGTATAATCGAGTTTCTACTGTACAGTAATTTAAATTGGTGAAGCCGTTTTTGATATCTCATATCGTGGAGTGGAAAAACCACATGCAAAGTGCAAACAGACAAAAAAATCATAAATTATTGTTTTGGGTTTTTAAAATGATATTCAACTCAATTCAATAAAATTACATTGATAAATGAAATGTCCCCAATAATAATCTTCTTTTTTATATTTTTCATGTGTAGACACCGATAAGTTACGATTTTGTAAACTTCGGTAAAAATAATTAAGCTGTGACCAATTAAGTAAACATAAAAAAAAATTATGAATATAAATCTCCTTTGGTGAATGATTAACAATTACAATTCTAGATCGAAGCAAAAATGGCGGCGGAAGAACAAAAAGAAATAGAGAAGGAACGCAAAAATAAAGAAAAGAGGCAACAATATTCAATGGAATTGCGAAAACAAATACAAGATAACGCTGAAAGAAGGAAAAAGGAACAGAAAATGGAAGAAGCTCGAGTTGAATATGTCAACGATTATTATAATGATTGGTATTAATTGTTTCTTTTTTAGTTTCTCGCATACAGCAGGCACCCAATTGTCGAGATATTTGTGTGGCGGAACTCAACGCTGCTGTTTGTGAAAGGGAAGTGAAAATGGTTATTCGTATTACTATTTATAGCCTCCGATGAGTAAGGAACGAACCCAGAACTATTAGATTTACTGTTAGGTAGTGTTCACTGCGCCACGATGATAAGCAATAAAGAAAAAATCTGTAGGTTTGAGGTTAGTTTGTAATACTATCATGTCATTTTTCAAATTAAATAGAAAAAATATATATTAAATTACAGAGTAGAAACCCATACTTTGTATAACTAAGCCAATTCTGGAGGCATGGAGTGTTGAATGGCCAAGTTCAACGCCGCGGTTTGTAATATATGAGTGAGGAAATCCAAATAATTCATTCCCCTGAGTGAGAATCGAACAAAGAACCATTGCGTTAAAATCACTAAAACAACTACAAACTAGACAGATGGTAACACGATATATTTTTAAAACAGGCAAAAAGAAGTATCGCAAGAACGAGCGCTCATAATAAAACAGCACGTGCCCAACGTGCTTGGCTACATGCAAGCGGGGACCCTCCAACACGCGGACTTGCACGCGGACCCCGACTTGCACTCACGGCTGCGGGTTACGGGAAAAGCTGGAAGCACGCGGCGGGAAAAGTGCAACGCACAGTGCAGAGTATTGCGGCTTTATTAGAGCAGAGTTTGTGTGTTGAGGACTTTATTCATTGTTGTTTAATGTATGAATATTGAGTGTGGAATGTGCGTCTAGTGAAGCCTTTATTGAATTTCAAAATTAGAATGTTCTTGTGGTGAGGCCTTTAGCTGATTATGTCAAATTTGTAATTGGTATCTGCTTCTGGCGAAGCTATTAAAAATATTTTTTCATCATATTTAGATGTAAATATTATGTATTGGAGTTGTATGTCTGACGTTAACTTGTTCGCCCTTCATAAATATGTTTGTCTGGAAAGATCTTTATTAATTATTTTTATACTTGCTTGTTACAGTTTTTCTGTAAATTTTTTACATTAATTTGATTTGGTCTGAATAGGCTTTTGTATTTTTTTTTAATTTTTGGCGTACGTTCATGAGATAAGACATTTGTAATTTTATTAGTATTGTAATATTTGAAATTGGAACGGTCTGTTCTATATCAATGGCGTCCTGAACGTGCCAGTCGAGCACTAACAACTTCTTCAACGTCAACTTATACGGAGAACAGGGAAGAAGATTTGAGAAAGAGGGAAGGGGAAAGAGGAGTCATTTGGATTTGTTCTATTTTTTGACATATATTTTTAAAATATTGTAAAATGATATTTAAAGTAATGTGGAGGTGCCGTATACCATATCAATATAATTTTATATGGGTAAAATTTTCAGTATTTTTAGTATACTTTGTAATTTTATATGAATATTTTGAATAAATTGAATATTTTATTTAATAAATTGTGTTTTTTTCAACAATCTCTTCTATACTTTTGGTACGTGGAATATTGTAAAAAAGAAGCTGTAATATAGAATGGTAAACCATATAATATGAAATCGTTTTCATACTTTGGTATGAGGCTTAAAAAATTATATAGAGGCCGTCATGGCGCAGTGGCACAATGGTGCCGCCCATAAACGCGACGGTTGTGGGTTCGATTCCCACCCGAGGAAGTGAAATATTTTTCGTTCTGGTGTCGAGGCAAAGCGCGGCGTTGAGTTTTGCCACTCAACACGCAATGCCTCCAGAATTCGTAGAAAGTGGGGAACGGAGTATTTTATCAACGAGGTTCCCTCTGCCTGCTGTGTGCGGGATACAGCGTGAAGCTAAAAAAAAATATATATTTTCGAAACACATTCCTTTTATATCACATCGACGGTTATGGGTTCGATTCCACTAGGGCATTTGAAATATTTAATATTTTTACTCCCTTACTCTGGTAACGAAGCAAAGCGCAGCATTGAATTTCACCATTCAACATGTTATGTTGCGAGAATTTTGGGGAAATGGGATCGGAGTGTTAAAACACTCCATTTGAAGTTTTTTTATCAGCCAATTTAAATCTGACTTTTGCATGGATTATTATCAAATATTTTAACATGAAAAATGAACGTATTTCATCTTTCTTTCCAAATGAAATATTAACAAACAGTATGAAAATGAAACAAGAAGAGAAAATTCAAATAATAATTAAGCCGCACTCCGCTGGTTATTTGAACTCGAATTAATTTCAAATATGCCACGTAATATTAAAAGGGTATGTGGGGGAGGGTGACCACGGTTTAGTTAAATATATGGAATTATAAGTACTAATATTTAATAAGTTATGCCCGTCCCGTCGCAGGGGCAAGAGCGTGTGACTGCAAAAAGTGATGGTTGTGGATTCGCTACCCTCTGGGGGGACATGAAATAATTGATATTTATTAATTTTGTCGCACTAGTAACTAGGCAGAGCACGGCGTCGAATTCTCCCACTCAACATGCAATGCCAGAAGGAGGCAAAGGATTTGGAGGAAAATGGGGAACGGAAGTATCAGCAAAAAAATCTAATATTCTAATATATATTGTTTGAAAACGATTGTCACCCAAAAACCCTTCATTCGTATACATTTTTTGCAATAAAGTATTAAACGAGCTACATCAGCGTTACAGTCCCTCCACAATTATAATTGACACTCCATACCCTCTAACAGTATTTGTATTGCCTATCCTCGCAGCATATTGTGGTAATATTATATGACCCTTTTTTATATGTGGTTTTAATTATTTATTTACTTTATTTTAATTAAATTTCGTGTTGTATAGGTTCAATTTAAAGCATAATGTTAATGCCGTATCGTAGTCCAATTGGGATGTGCTTAATTAAGTATTACCGTTGTTGGTTCATTTCCATTTAGAATGTGCTTCAATTTTTTTATATTTTATATGTTTGGGTTTCTTGTCTACTACTACTAAATGGCGGAAAAAAATCACTAAATAAAGTAATTATTTATGTAAAAAAAATCATCTGAAACCCTTAGTGTACCAATGGTCAAATGAAAATTGCATACTTAAAATACAAAAAGATATAATTTTATTTATTTCTTTTCCTCTTCTTCGTTTTCTCTTCCCATTTCTGAACAAGCATCTTGAACTCAATTTTTTCATTTAGCCTTTTTAATTCTAATTTACCCCAATGCGTGTTGTCCGTATACCATTGGATATATCTATTATAATCCTGAAAAACAAAATAAATACATGTTGTAGCTGCACGCTTTATCGCGCATACAGCAAGGCAGAGTTAACTAGTTTAATCTTAAGACACCTCCCATCCCCTGCAAACCAGATTATTTTTGAGACATTGCGTGACACAACTTCAAATGTCTTAAATTAAAAAACTACGAGTAAGAGACTTACGATTCTACTCTCATTATCGTCTTCCAGTATATAATTATAAATATCTTGGGGTTGTAGTCCGAACGCCGCTATTCTATTGCAACAAATCAAATTAACTTTATATAAAATACTAAATAATAATTTGTTCATATTTAATTTTGTTTTAGTCAGAATGTGTAGAAAAGAGTGATAAAAGATAATAATTCTTTTTTTAGTTTCCCAACCACTATATAGTACTACGTCTAGTAAAAAAAGTGGAATTCTATAAATAACTAACCTTGCTATTTGATCAGCTGTGAGGAACTTTTCCAAAGAAAGCTTTATATAGCCGAAAGAATACCCTCGAAGTAAATACGCCAAAGAATTTATATTTAAATCATTTGGTATAATGCGATTGCTGAAAATTTAAAAATATATTTACATATATAAACATCTTTATAATATTGTTGTGAGTTAGGTGCCATTTTTTTTTTATTTCTTTTAGCTTCACGCTGTATCTCGCACATCGCGGGATAGGCAGAGGAGGATTTCCAATCCGTTTCCATTGACCGTCCGTTCCATTGATTGTCCGTCGAATTCTCGTGGCGTAGTGTGTTGACTGGCGGAACTCAACGCCGCGGCTTGTTACCAGAGCGAAGAGAGTTTAATGTTAAATAAAATATTTAATTTTTTAATCTATTTGAAAATCTTAAGAAAATATTTTTTCAAATTCGAACCAGTAGTGGTAGAAATACATGGTATATATTCTATCTATATCTCGGGCACTTAAAATGTGTCATGTGTCATACATAAGTCTTCGATATTCTCATTTTCAGATAATGGGGGCGAAGCCGTGGCAGAGAGCTAGTATTAACATATTTTTATTGCTTTACTTTAATAATTTACCTCAATATCCATTTTCTTAAAAGGAGATACACAGTAGAATAATTAGTTTCCGGTAGAAGTAAGACGTGAGGGAACTTTTTTAACAATTGCTTGCTATTGACTGTCCAGGGCTGTGTGCAACTGCCTGAAAGCGATAATAAAATTTTGCTTAATAAAAATAATGGATCATAACACATATGATAGAAAATTATCTTGTACGTTTGTGACAACTTATTAAATATTTAATATCTCTAGACGATTTTCATGATAGAGGCGCGGGTAGGGCGATGCGTGTGGTAATGAAAATGATAACATTAGATTCCCTTTGCCCACTCAGCTATATGCGGGATAGAACATGAAGTTAAAAAAAAACCAAAATAACTAAAATAAAAATACAATTAAACAAATACAATTCTTTATATTGTTTAAGAACTGGAGTTTTGTCACTCTGTGCGTACCCCTAAAATATACAAAATCTGAGAAATTATAAAAATAACTAAAGTAGTTCGTGCATCAGTATTCTTACCAATAATAATAACTTTGTCGTGCTTGTTGAACTTTTTGAATAATTTCCTGGTAAAGAAGCGTTTCAATATATCGAATCTCGTGAAAGTTTCATTTGGAGGCACCTGAAAAATAAATCTTATTATCTAAACAAAATGTATGTACGTAATATTTAAATATTCCAAATAAATTAAAAAATACATGCTGTATGATTATATATTCCTTTTTAGTTATAAAAACTCTGGATCATTTCTAGATGTGTTCCATTATACTAAACTATTTTATTTTGTATAAAAAAAGTATAAAATATAAGAAATTGAATTTAACCCGCATTTAATAATTGTATCATCATGAAACTTGGTGGTGCCTTGGACCTGATGACAGAAATGGTCACAGGTCGCTGATGAAATCATTGGTGTATTTTTTACTTTTGAAATTTCCCTCGTCTTTAAAAAAATAATTTATTATAAATTACCTTAGAATAATATAGTTTGTGGATATGTTTAATGTATATTATCGAAGGCTGTGTAATTTTTGCACAATCTGCTATAGAGTTGACTAGTTGCTGTAAATATTCCGTATTTTGATTTTCTATCTCTATTTGGGATGGATTTATTTCGTACAATATGGCATCTGACAAAAAAGAAATAACTTAATAAGAATATTCATTGAGAATTGTTTTCTTTTGATACGGGAAAATAGGTTAGATGTGAAAATTCTGATGCAATAGGATAAAAATAATTATAAAGATGAACATACCATTCACTGTAGCCATTATATGGACTAGTATAGTTTTTCCACTCTGCTCGGGTCCCACTAACAATATTCTTCTGAACCCATGAAGCGCATCTCTACACATTTCCCACCAAAGAGCTCTAAATTCTCCGCCGAAATATAGAGCTTGTCTGAAAATCACAGAAATGAAACTTATGTTATTTAAAAGTTAAAAAAATATCTTTCAATATTCATTTGATTTTCAGCTTAGGTCAAGCGCGTAGCAAAATATTGAGTTACTATACTCTGTTCTTCATTTTCTATTAATAATATTACAGAGTCTTGAGTTAGATTCCTTTCCTTTTTTTTAGCTTCACGCTACATCCCACAACGGAGTGTCTAATCACTAGGTTATACAAACACAATTTCTAAATACTTGATTGAAATATCTAAATAAATATTACTGTAAATCACATCTGAGGCGAGGGCCTGCGTAGTTCATATCCCCAAGAAACTCTTTTAGTTCTGTTAGAGGATAATCCTTGAGGTGTCCTCTTATCGCGAGTTCCTTAAAGAAATAACTAAAGATATATTTTTAATGACAAAAAAATGTATTTTTACAAAAAATTGTGCTTTAAATGATGCTAGGTTCTCTCTGCCTATCCTGCTGTTTACGGGATACAGAGTGAAGCTGATTTTAAAAGTATAATATAAGTTTTTTTAAGTTTTCAAACGCTTAAGAAACCAAAACATAAAAATTACAACGTCAGGTTTAATTGAATAAAGTTACATTTAAGAATGTATAAAAAAATACTTAGCAAAATTTGAAAACGCGCCTCTTGAGCGTTTTCTAAAATTATAATTTTTCCCAAGTGTGGAATAAGACTTTAAATATTTCTTTTACTGTTAATTTTTCAAAGGTTTCTCCAGTTGCCAATTTTACGTGAAATTTCCCTCGTTTTTTTCGTCTGCGTTTCTTTTCTTTCATCTCCTCTGGCATTTGTTCTTCGTTATTCTTGTAATCTTCTTTTAGAGCTCTTTTCAATGTTTTCAACTCAACTCTAAATTGTGTATAGAATGAATAAATACATTAAATGGGCTGAGATTATAATGAAATAAATTTTATTCTTGAATTTATTTTAGCTTCACTCTGTATCTCGTATATAGCAGCAATTAGGCTAGGTGTGGCTATCACGCGACGGTTGTCTGTTTAATCCTCACACGAGCGAATGAATTAGACATAAGCTAAGAGTCCGGTGTTGAGTTCCACTCAACATGGAGTGCCTCGAAAAATTCCGATTGTCTTAACACTAGGTTCCCTCTGCTTGCAGCTGATTTACAGCGTGAAGCTGATTTAATTTTTAATTTATTTGTTTAATTATAACCATGTAACTAACTACCTCATATCATCATTAACGGATTCACAAATTTCAATCTTTGCTTCCGTACATAGTCTTTCCTTGTCTACAGTTTTATCGTATTTTTCTTTGACATTTAGATTCTCTTCTCTATCTAATTCTTTCCAACTTTTGGCATACATAGCCATAGCCTGTTATTATATATAATATGATTTATTGTTGTCTTTATGTCAGAAAACCTAGCGCTACGTCCGTCTGATTCAATCCTGTAGTATATACGAGTACGTAACTCCAAACAAAATAGATCTTGTTACCAGTGCAAGGAAAATAAGTCATCACCTTTGTAGGAATCGAATCCACAACCGTGTACCGTATTCTTTGATAAAGTAAGAAGTAATATTTAATATTGTTTTTAAAGTTATTTCAAAAATAAACCTCTATAATATGATTAGTTATCTTTGACACAGGATAATTATATCCCGGGTGTAACGTTGGGTTCTTCATGATTTTTTTAAGTAATTCTGCCTCTAATTTCTTTTGTTTTAACATTTCTTTCTTTATGGCCATTTCTTCTTCCTTTGCTGCAAGTCTTTCTATTTTCAGCTGAAAATCACGTTAAATAAGCAAACCAGAGATAAGTGTTAAGTCACTCAGTACTCCATTGTTGTTGGCTCCATGTTGAATGGCTGAACTCACTTCCACTTCGTCTTCCAAAGCAAGAAAATTGTGATAAATGAAATATGAACATATCCCGAGTAGTAATCGAACCCATGACCGTATCTACAGACAGACGCTGTAATCTTTTGCCACAAAACGACTATTTCACGGTAAAGTATCTTAATATACTTAAAGTTAAGGATTGTTTAATGAAAGGTTAAATAAATAGATATATTTATTTTATCTTCACGAAGTACCTTACGAAGAAGAAGCGTGTTAGGATTAATATTAACAATAGTTATAATTAAAATAAATAAATGTATATAATTTAGAAGGCAAGCCTCGTTAACGAGGTTGTGAAAACCCAAAAGATTTAACTGTTGTGATAGCACTTTGTATTGCAATGAGCTTTCATTAAATTATATGAAAACTTTCGTACTCAAACTTATCAAATAAATTACTACTTATTGCTTGAAAAGTTGGGCAAGAATAGTGAAATATTATCAAGGAGCTTAATGACTTAAAAAAGAATATACATTTTTATTTATTTTTCATTTTTACACATAGTACGGCAGGCAGAAAGAAGGCCACTAGAGTAAAGACACTCCGTTCCCCATTTTTTCGACCAACTTTCAAGACAATACGTGATGGCAACAAAATAACGCCGCTATTGTCTTACTAGAGTTACTAGAGTGAAGGAATAATAATTTTTCATTCCCTCAATTGGGAATCGAACCAACGATCATCGCGCTTAGAGTAGGCGTCTTTTGTAAAATAGAGAGGACATTTATTAAAATATACTATATACTTGGTAAGCTGTTTTATTTTTGTTAGACTTCTTCATTTCTATATACGCTTCGTAGTCCTCAAGCCATTCTGAGGGTGACGGTACTTCCTCTTTTATAATTAAAGAGATCCCACCCTCGTTGTCTTTAGGTATATTGTAGAAGTAATTCACTTCTTCATGCCTGGAAAAGATATAAAAAACGCGGCCAAGTTATATAACATAATCAATAAGAAGTTGACCTTATCACCGCATTGGAATAGCGTCGGTCCTTCAACGAGACGGTTGTGGGTTTGATTCCCATGCGGGAGAAAAGATAATTCTTAAATTATCTTTTCTCCCTCATAAAATCCCGCGTAAAATTAACTTTATTCCTTACCACATTTGGAACCAACGTCTAATATAGTCTCTATAATCTTCGGCAATGTCGTCATGATTTCTTCTTAAGTAGTTCTCTTTATACTTTTTACAGTCATTTTTCCACTGACTTTGGTATTCTTTATATAACTTAGTATATTTTTCTTTGCTCTATAAATTTTAATTATTATAATTTTATGTTATCTGGTAAGTGTTTGAAGTAGAAGTGTTTTTTCTGAACTTACGAATATGTGCTTATTACAAGTTATATAGTAAAAAAAATCGTTAGTAATTTTTTTATTTCTCCGAGAGAGAATTGCTGAGAAGAATGGTAATGATGTTACAAAAATAAGAAATATGAAATTTGGTTGGTAATGATAACCTTTGGTCGGCTGGGGCCAGTATTTTTTTTTATCAAATTGTACATAGATATATTAAATACAACCTTCAAATCCTTTTTTACATTTTCGTAATCTATATATTCTGGGATATTGCACAAATTTATATTTAGTTTTTCATCCAACTTGCAATTTCTTATGATGTTACGTTTCATTAAAAAGTAATTTCTAAAAACACAATATTCATTCACTATTTGATATACATAAAATCCGTTACTAAGTGACTAACAGACAATGCACAGACGAAACTACTAGACTTTAGAAAGAAAAAACAAATTTGGCATGTATATAGGTTAGTTAATTTCTACGGGAACGGAATAACGGGATTGTCCATTTTACGTCACGAAAATCTTTTTTACTTTTCATTCAAACTGAGCGAATCATTGGCTAATCAAGGGCATTGTGTGTTGAGTGGCAACTCAATGCCCTTGATGCCCAACTCAACGCCGCGCTTTGCCTCGACACCAGAGCGAAGAAATGGAAATATAAACGTAAATAAATACTTCACTTCCTCGAGTGGGATCGAACCCACAACCGTCGCGTTACAGTCTCACCCTTGTGCCGCTGCGCCACGATGGCCTCGAATTTTATGTAATTATAATTCTCTTTAATACCTTAAAACTCGTTGGATCAATCGTGCACTCCTTTCTCTTAGAGGTCGCGGCGCGGGTGGATGCAAGGTTCCTTCTAATTCCTTCTTCCACATTTCCCTTTTTTGATTTCGTTGAATATTGTTTTTTGTGACTTGCCTGTTGATTATAGTAATATGTTAGAAGGATTTTTTTCATCAATTTACTTGCGTTTTGTAAATAGTAGGGGATTGAAGACAACCCTCGCATCACCGTCATATCCTTGTGCCTCTGCGCCACGACGGTCTTTAAGTGGAGTAAATTAATAGTTAACGAGTATAATGTTTTAGTTATTATTTGAATTCCTTCTATTAGAATACATTTACCTAGTTCTTTCGTGTGCCTGTATCAGTGATATTAGCTTATTTCTCTGCAACGTCTCTTCTGAAATGACTTCTTCGACCTCATAAATCGCTGTCATGTTAAGACCATGAGGTTCTTCGGTTTTTTGTTCATAGTTATCCTCCCACCATTTGATATTTTGTAGGAAATCTTCATTTAGTTCATCGGTTTCTATGAATTAAATAGAATAAGTGTATTTTTATATCTATTTGTATGTATTTACACATAAATATATATTTATTTAAACGGCGACTGTAAACGTGACAAATTGTGGGTTCAATTCCCACTTGAGGAAATGATATGTTATATATTATTTTCTCGCTTACGAAATGAAGCCCGGGATTGTTCCCTGCCTCTCAATACGTAATGCCTCTTGAAATCGGGAAATGGAAGTGTCTTGAAGAGAACAGAGTGCCTTAAAACTAGGTGCTCTGCCTACCCTGTTATATCTGACATACAGCGTGAACCTAAAAATAAATTATAAACTCGAGAGAAGACACAACGCTAACTAAGACTTACCTTGCAAGGTTGTTTCGGAATTTTGAATACTTTCCTCTTTTATTTCTTTAGCTTTCTGAAAAGCTTCTTTTATCATTATTTTTACATTTTCCGGCCTTTCACATTTCGAAGAGACATTTGAGAATTCTACATTATAAGGTGTGAGCTTTTGTTCTATTAACCCATTGCTCAGGAGTTGATAGTAGGCGCCTTCCAGTTTCCTTAGTTGTTCCTTAAGTTCTATAATCCTAATAAAGCTTCTATGTATGTATATGTGAGGGTAGATAAGTAAAATCTAATTATATTATATCTTATTTCTATATGTATTGTCATTATATATATTAAGGCACGCTTGCACTGTGTTGAAATTATAGTATGTATAGTAATTATATACTGGCAGATAATTACTCTATTGTTAAAATTACTTTACATTATCGATCATGAACTCCACATGTATATTAATCTATATTTTTTTGGTAATCTGTAGTTAGCAGCTTCTTGCAGTTTCCTAAATAAAGCGGGACATCCAGAGCGAAGATATGGACATAATTCTTTTCCCCGAATGGGCATCAGACTCGCGACCGTCACACTTACAATAAGACGAGAACAGGTTTTACAAATAATAAATTATTTCTCTTGTTGTTAAATCTATAATCTAAGCAAGTGATCTCTACGCTTCGTATTTATAAACTAGACTCAAGATCCATCTCAAAACCCTCCTCCTCCTCCTATAGCCTTAGAAAAATATTTACCTAGCTTCAACAGCTTTTACGACCTCATAAATGTATTCAGTTTTCTGAATTTGTAAATTATGCTGTAGACAGTCCAAGGCGTCGTTATAGATGACTATATAATTTACAAGAATACTGTTTAAGCGGTGAGCAGCTTCGCATAATTGCTGGTCGTGAGCTTTTGTAGTCTGTAACAACATTTTTTTGATTCACGCTATATCCCGCATACATTTAGGTAG
>JBAIZZ010000076.1:762996-816294 GCA_037355905.1 Heliconius aoede | reverse complement strand
AAAAAAAAAAATGCCAATTAAAAAAAAAGGTAGCGAATACAAAACTAAATGACACATTTCCCTATAATGTCATTAGAATGAAACAAGTAAGTAATCAATACAGTGTAATGACAGAGTGGAGCAGCTGACGGACAGACGCCGCTTGTAATTTAAATACGAATCGTAAATTAGACGGTACCTGTAATATAGAGTTGTAGAGTATATTATTATTGCAATAATATAATGACATCTCAATACTGACGTGGCCTTTATAGAGTGGATATTGTAATAGATATTTATTGTATCCATTTTGCTTATGGTTTTATTGTCTTGTGATATGGAAATAGGCTGTAAATTAGGATTGTTTTTTAGGCTGGCGTGGCACAGCTGAAGACCGTTTGACTGTTTGATTATAGTGGGTTCGGTTCTCTCCTCAATGAAACTTTTTTATTTTCTTTTTCTTGCTTTGGTAACAACACAAGCTGGGGTGTTGAGTGCCTGGGGAACGGAGTGTCTTGATACTGAGTGTTGTTTGTTTACCTAATGACTACTCTTACAATTTTTCTATAAATTCGTTTAAATTCTCAAAGGGAACTAATAAAAAATAAATAATTTATCGCCTTTATTAAAACATAGCGAATAAATCTTAATGGAATAACGACTAGAAGGCAATGCTGACGTGTACGTCGTAGAGTGGCCTCAAAGGCCACGTAGCTCTAACCAATAAAAATGATATATAGACCTATTTTTATATATAATTTGTTTGTGTGTAATAATTATGTAGATTTTTCAATAGGTACGTACGCAGTAGGACGTCTTGATTATAAATAAAATATTAAAAACACATAATATAATAAGTATTACAAAGAAACGACATGTGGCGTTTTTTTATTCTATAGCCTGTAATTGAGTTATAATGATAGTTTGTTTAATTAGTGGCGGTAATACTTTGTCGATAGTTGGCGCCTTGGTTGAGTCATAATATTTTTTATACGTTTTCTTTTAAAAATTATGTGTATCAAAATGACGCAACGGTAATAGAGACCGCACATATCAGGATGGGCCGAGGGAATCTTGGAATCTAGTTAAGACACTCTGTTTCCGTCAAGTCACTTCCGATCTTCACTTTTTGCTGGATTCTGTATGTGTTTGCATTGATAATCGAACCCACAACCTGTCGCGTAAAGCATTTGCACGCATGTTCCCTGCGCTAAAACTGGCTTTTACTTCTACATGTGGAAATCTGGGTTTTAACTCAGATCCATCATAAGTACGACCCAATTATAAGCATATTATTGTGAAAGGGAATCAGAATGACACAAACAATTTAAAGAAAATCAAATCAGCTTCAAGTTGTATCTCGCACACAGCAGGGTAGGTAGAGAGAATCTAATATTAAGACACTCCGTTTCCCACTCTCTACCGAATTCTGGAGGCATTGCGTGCTGAGTGGCAGAACTCAACGCTGCGCTTTACCATGACACCAAAACGAAGAAATGGAAATAGAAATTTAAATAAATATTTCATCTACTCGAGTGGGTATCGAATCCACAACTTACAGCGTTTACAGTCACATTGTGCACCCTTGCGCCACGACTGGCCTCTCCCATTTAAATGAAATACTATAATACTACCAGCTTGTAAATGACATCGATTTATATAAAATATGAAAATTGTATAACGATATAATAATCAGGTTTTAATTGCCCCATGAAATATTCATATTTCGAACTCAAACCAACTACTGTTATTATAAGTAACTGAAGTACCACTTTCCAGTGAAAAATTGGTACAAATGACACGTTTTGTAGAAAAAATTATTGATTCGGAGCTAATTTTATACCAGAGTCTAGTACTGGCTCCGCTTAAAGAATTTTCTGACTTGAAGCGTTATTTAATATCCTTATGTTTTGATCAATAAGGTGGTGGAATGGATATTATATGATGACATAACATAATATTGTAAGACGACTACTATAAAAATGACGATTGTGGGTTCGATTTCTGCTTGAGGAGAATATATATTATTTTGTTTCTCTCGCTGTAGTAAGATGACAAGGTGCGTTGTGTTAGTTGGCTCTTAACGCACAATAGCTGGAAATTGGACGGAAAATGTGCCCCTGTAATCTGGACGGTCTAATAATTTATTTAGGGCCTTGGTGGCGCAGTGGCATAACGGTGTGACTGTAAACGCAGTGGTTATGGATTTTTATTTCCACTCGGGGGCATGAATTATTTATTATTTATTAATATTATGGTTCCGTAGCGTAGAGTTCTTCCATTCAACACACGAGGCCTCAAAAATTCGTCGGAATGTGAGGAACGGAGTGTCTTAACACTAAATTCCCTGTGCGTAACCTGCTATATGTGGGATAGGCATGAAGCTGAAAAGAAATTATAAACTGAATTAATGTACTTGACAGACCCTTACCAATAGAACATAAAAATAATATGATAATATATAAAAACTTGATAATCTGAGATAAAATCTAAATTCTTTCTGTTATTTTTGTTACCATATAACACAATAGTCTCGTATAACACTCTTGGTCTACATACAATGGGTTTGCTCTATAGTAGGTCAAAGGCGATTGTTTCGGATTAAATTTGTGTTAACAGGCACCTCGCTAAAGTTAGGGGGCGCTATTATAAAAAAATACCTTTTGGTATAGTATTATAGGCCTTAGTGGTAAAGTGACTGACTATACGCGTGATGGGTTTGGGTTCGATTTCAGCTCGGGAGCATATAAAAATAAAAAGGACGAATATATATAATATATATTCGTCCTTTTTATTTTTATTAAACCACATATTACTATGTCACATGTTTCTACTACTACTATTATTTTTTATTTATTTTATTTAGAAAAAATATGTACAGCCTATTTTTTCTTTGTTAATAGAAGTAATCACCAAACAATATACCAACAATCGCTGTATATTTGTATACGCAACTCAATAAAAGGCGGATTAAGGGTGCTATTCTCAACGCGGTCTATTGTCAAAGAAATCGCATTGTCGCGCGTCGAGCGCTAATTACGCGCCCGAATGGATGCCTTTTGACGGCTCCGGACGGATTTGTGATTATGACACACAAAATTACATTTACACTTCAAATAAAACATTTTAGACTTTACAATTCTAAATTTAGAGTATAATTTTCATTGTTTTTTTCAATATAAAAGGACAAATAATGTTGGGAATAAAATAAATAGGCTTGTTTTCTTATCGATTCCGATCTCACGACGGCTGATGTTAATCATATATTTCATAAGACTGATTTATTTTTACCAGCTTGTTTAAAAGAAATATGGTGTGTTTGCATGTCAAGCTCATTATGAGTTGATTAAAAACTATGAAAATATGTCATTATTGTAATTTGTGGTTATTTTTCAGTGAAAATTAAATTATCTGGTGTTTTTAATGGATTTAAGTTATATGTACTGAGTTGTACTTTTTAATAAAAATATTGTGAGTATTTCGCTTTGGGAAAGTATTTTTGTATTAAATAAAGCTATCAACGCTTTATGTGTTAAGTACATTTTACTGGTAGTCCAACGAAATTTATTTAAAACATAAATTGTTGACAGCAGAACTATATCTGATTGGGTTGAACAACAGTAAATGTACGTTTTTTCTTTTATTTTGTTTCTTAAGTTGTTACATACGAGGTAAACCTTTGTTATGGGGGCATAATTTTTTTATTGTATTATACTTTGTTTAGAATACATATTTAAGCAGGAATCTATGAAATATTATTTTTTTATAGAGATAAAATAAAATAAAAAAATCGTAAGCAAAGCTTATTCACGTTTTCGATGTATTCTGTACATATAAATTAATGATTTATTTCTCCATGTCGAATCGAATCCACAACCATCATTTTCACAATCAGACTCTGCACCACTGTGCCACGACGAATACATAGCTGACAAATCATATATAATAATAAGCAACTCTACACTTAACACGTTTCAAAAATGTATGCTTATTTCATTCGGTTATTCGTATACGGGTTACGCAACAAATCTCATCTCCACCCCACAAGTAATCGAATGACCGTCAGTTCCGATTACCGTTATCGTATTTCCAATTTCATTGAAGCTTACACAAAGAAGTATTAAAGCTTAAATACAATATAATAATGTTTGGTACTTGCCGTGTTAACTGTCGGAGTCGAGTGACGTGACATAATGCGCGCTTTGAAAATAGGGTACCTCGTGACGTTCGGTGATGGATGAACCTAATAATATGATGCTACTACTTTTTTGTAAAGCTGGTTTTCCAGTAAAAATATTATATTATATTTTTTATAAGTAGAGGGAAAGATAAGTAGAGAGTTCTCGGTGATACGGAATATGAAATTTAATGTTGTCTATGCAGAGAAACATATATATTTTAATTTTAATTGATATAGCACGAAAGTGTTGAATTCTACAAAAAATATCTTTGAAATGATTTAAGAGTTTACAAAGGGGAAAAGGGGCAGATTATAGAAAAAAAAATTAAAAAAACATTAAATATATCAAATTTACAAATATTCCAATTTTATAGCAAAATAACAGCAATAGAATATTTCCTTTAAATTTTTTCCACATCTGTTATTGTTAAGTTATTGTAATAATACATATTGTGTAATTTAGCGGTTTTACTTCATACACGCTATTTGAGACGACAGTTTGTAAATATCGAGCCTTTTGTTCGGAGGCCTCCTGCTCGGGGCGCTACGCAGAAAAACTTTAAAATTTCACTTATTGTGATATTTGAAGCCTAAAGTTTGCTGTCATTGTTATATTTGAGCTAAAATCGTGCTTTTCGAATAATGTTTAAAAGATTTTTAGGTTATTTTAGGTTATCTATGTATTAAAAATATATAGTTAGTATAATATTTTATCGATTTATTTTGTTTTTTTTATTTATTTATTTTAGTAAAATATTTGTTTTTAAAATTGAACTGACTATTAATTTTAACGAAAACATATTTGTTAAAAATAATATTTTAAATAATTCAAAGTAAAGAAATGTATGAAGTGAATATCCTATAGAATTATTGACTATTTCAAATCCGTTATTTTTGGAATCAGCGCCAATATGAGTATTTTTGTAAATACTTAATTCCTTTTTTATATTTTTTGTTTGGTCTATTTAATTATGCCAGTCAAGAAAAAAATAAATATTAAGAGACGACTAGTCTCTTATATATAATTATTTTTTTCTTGACTTGAGTTTCACTATTCAGACGTTGGCTCCATTATCAGACCAGCTCAATGATTAATTTTAAATATTTGTTTTAAATTTTCTTATAAACTCAGTAAACTAATGAACTTTTTTTGATTCACATACATTATATTTACGTAAATGTAAAGAAAAAGCAGCCTTTTTATAATAGATTTACAAATAAATTAAATCTTTAGTAAACAAGAGCATAAAATGACTACAAACCAACTAAAAATCGATTAACTTTTAATAGAAGTGACTTTACATACACCGGCGGCTCTACCCATAAATTAATTCTAACAGATTGTTATTGAACCCACTCCATGCTAGTTATTACGTTATTCTACCTCCTCTAATAACACTTAATGTACACGTAGTGGCTTTATGATGGCAAGATTATATAGTAGAGTCGTATAGAGGTAAAGCCTATAATATACGTTATACAGACGCCACGAAGGTACGACAGATCACTTTTGATTCTATATACGTAAGGGTTGTACGTTCGATTCTTTGATTAGGGTGCTGTTTTAGCAGGATATTAATTACTGTTAGACTCTCCGGTGTCCGTCCCGAAAATGCTAACGTCTTCTTTTGGACACTGGCCTCCCCCAAGTACATCGAATAGGGCTGCGCTGGCAGCATCCAGCGCTTTGATGAACCTGGTGGAAGGTCTGCCCGCCGATCACCATTCAGCTCCAACGGCCATACGTTTTGCTCGTAATGTGTGCCATCCACTGCCATTTCAGCTGAACTAAGTATATGTAACACCTGGTCAGATCATACAACGAGACAATCACCCAGAAAGAAAAAAAAACCGGTGACAGAAGGAAATACAGTGATAGCACATAGTAAGTAGGTAGGTAGGTAGGATAGTATATTTCCTCTACTTAAGGAAATAACAAGTTATTGTAAACAAAAAATATAATTGATTTCCATTTTGGCATACCTATTCCTTCTCTGTGAAGTACTTAAGGGGGATTGGCCATCGAAACTAATTGTGAGCGATATGCCGGGGGCAGGCCAGGGCAGGCCAGGGCAGGCCGCGGGCCAATTTTTTGCAAGTCAAATACGTGAATTTGAGTGATTTTATGCTAATACCTTCCCTCGTTACTATGCAAAGCTCAGGAGGTTTAGGGATGTGGTAAATTATCGTTAGATGGAGGTTATTTAAAATATTGAAATCTAGCTTCATTATATCGGGCTATACACCCGACAGATTGTGGGTTCGATCACCACTGGAAGAAATATTTATTTTTTTTTCGCTCTGGTAACGAAGTAATGGTTGAGTTCTGCCACTCAATACACAATGCCTTCGGGATTCGTCGGAAAGAGGGGTACAAAAGTAACTTAATGGCCACAGTATCCACTAGATTATCCACTAGATTCCCGATGCTATATAGAATATGACAGACATAGCGTGAAGCTAAAAATTTCTAATGTTAAAAAATAATATTAGATTAAAGAGAAGGTTTAGATTAATTAGAAATATGTAACGCTTAAAAATCAAGAACAAGGCAATCGCTAAACTATCTATAAATAATGTATTAAATTAATATTGTTTTATAGTAATATTTAGCGTGGAATTGGAATATTCTAGCTACATCGACATCGACATCGACATCGACACGGCCACATCACTACATCCTCCTGCTCCTCGCCGAGGGTTGCGGTCACCAATTTGCGTTTTAATTAACTATACGTACAACGGTTTGTTTTTGTTGCTAATTGTTAAACTGTTCCCACTGATTTTAGGGCGAATTTCAGTTAAAATATTTTCATATATGCTTTGTTAATTACACGTCGCTGTCTTGTGTAATTATAACTTGAAAGTCAAAGTTGAAGGGTGGAAATACTAATTATATTTTTTAAGCAGTTTTTTTATTACGCTTTTTTCCTTATAACGAGGTAGGCGGAGTAGGAAATCGAACCTAAAGCCGCATATTTCTACGCCACAACGGTCTCAGTCAAGAATATAATAATAACTTAGAAGAATATGAAATAAATATTATAAACGTATAACAATCACTCATGTCATTTAAACAAACAAAAACATTAACTTTAGATTCACCTTTCATTATCATAAGTCCGTCATTAAGTTCCATTGTAATTTGTAACAAACAAACGGATTGAGAATTCACAGAACCGTTTCAAAGTAATTTGGTTAAAATCCAGGTCAGTGGAAAGCTCTTGTACAATACTTACAATATAATATAATATAAGATACAAGATGTTTGCAATTTTTCATATTTATAATAGAAAATATTTTAGTGTTGACATTTTTGTAACAGCTATCTGTACTTTGCGCGCATTATGTCGCGTTGTCCGCAGAACAGTACAATTGTGGGTCTAACAAAGGCGGAAATATGAATAGGACGGACTTAAAAGCTCTTTACAATTTCAACTTTTATAATTTCAAACAGAATATAGTGATGGAATTGTTTTTGATTTAAATAAGTATGTAGATATGACATTTGAGATGATCTGATACAGTGGTTTCTTTTTCTTTTTTCTTTTTCTCCTAAAAAATAATTGATCTATAAATTCGGTTTATGAAAGATAATTTTACAAAATTATATATTTTTATGAATTGAATAATTTTCTATTAAAATCGATTATAATGAAATGTTATATTATGTCAATATATTACATTCATATCTTATTGTAATTCACCAATAAAATATATATGAAATACATTTTACAATATCCCTAGTAAACGGTTGTCACAGAGCGCATCCCGTCAGGTGGCAGCTCTCTACAATATTTTATTCATCGAGCAACCTTTCACGCCGCGTTCTGTTGTCTGCACCCGCTCAACGCTGACTTGCTTACATGATTTCTACATTGGTGTGGCGACCCGGCCACAGGCTTCGCCCGCTTAAACTCGTTGTTATATTGTTGTAGCAAATAATAAATTTTTTGTATATAAATTGAAGCGTATGTGTTATTGTGATGTATTAGTGTCTAGTTTCATCTAATTTTGTTTACCAGTTTTTGCTTGAAAATGCAACAAACATCCATCCTTACAAGTGTAATTTACACTCGAACACGTGAGTGAAGGCATAGTCAGTTAAAAGCTAGATCATTTTAGAAATGCGGCCCTTATTGTAAGTTAATAGAAACAAGCAATGTGCACGCGCACACAAAGGGGCGTAACTAACCCTTTATTCGATACAAAATGTGACATAAATTATATTTTTCTCGGCAAATGCAGGCTACCTTATATTTTAGTAGGACGACCATGCGTTAAGGAAATAAAGGATTTTAAATATATAATTTAAGAGCTGTTTTTAAGGCTGAGAGATGGTTCTGGGCTTAATCTCCACAAGGGGATGAATTACGTTCATTTCCTTGCTCTGGTATAATTAATATAAGGCAAAGTGTAAAATTCCGCTATAGGTTGAATAGTGATATTTCGAAAATTAGAGAACGAATATATTTTGTATTTTTTCCGTTTTCCACTTTCCGCTGAAATTCCGAAATATTCGTTGTTGTACTGGTAGAACTCAACGCCACGCTATGTTTACTTTTATAAAAATAGCTTCATGCCGTATCCTGCACACAGCATATACCAATAAGGCACTCGGTTCCCCGCTTACCACAGAAATCTGTAGACAATTCAACTTTAATAATAGAGCAGAATATCCCATCCTCACCAAAACTCATAGTAATCCGAGATCACAGGCGATAAGTTACAAATTTAACGACAAAAAGCTAGGCCATTTAACGTAAAATACTGTGGCGGGAGACAGTTTTCATAAAAGTTAGTTTGAAACATGGCGCGCCGTGTAAGTACATGATTTGTTTTAGTATAACACCTTATTTATTTTGTGCGTCGCCGTGAAAATATTTCAGTTTTCGTGCAAGTAACTTTTTTTGTGTTTAGCAAATAGTTTTTTTTTATTGTAATTTATGATTGAAAGCGTTTTGTTCTCTATATTGTAAAGAGGAAACATTTGTCTTTTTGTATATGTGTTTGTATTGTTTTCACACAAAATCTACTGGACTGATTTCAAAAATTCTCACACTATTAGAAAGCTGCATCTCTACTTAACTACATAGGCTATATTACATTTTCAAAAAAATAAATAAGAACCCCTAATAAAATTGCAAGAAAGTAGTAAAAATTTGTCGACAATACTCAAGCCATATTATTCGTACCTCTGTATTCATCCTTATCCCACTAAATTATATTTTATTCAAGACAATTTCTATACCTGTAAAATACTTTTTTTTATTTTTATATACTTTATTAAAAATTGACATTTAGTTCAAAATATATAACGAATTTGAAAATGTCAATCTAAATAAAATTATGTAATAATAAAATAATGCTATATGGTAGTGCAGCGTAGCTGGTGACTCTGCGGGGGCGCGGGCATCTTCCCATGCCTCCGTTATTTACACTAAAATTATAAAGACAACAGATTAGATTTTTTGCTTCTTTGATTGAATTGAATAATAATTTTCTCTTTAGAAGTAAATTTAAAGTTAAGTAATAGCAGGGTAAGGAGAGGGAATCTGGGAACCTAGTATCAAGATACCCCGTTCCATTAAGATGTTTCCATTGTTTTGAGTGGCAGAATTTAATGCCGCACTCAATGAAAATATTAAATATTTCAATTCCTTTGGAGGGAATTAAACGCGAGGAAGGAGTGGCTTTAAAATAAATTAATTAAAAATATTAAAAATTTGTAAAAAAAAACCCATTATATAACATATTCAAAGGGCAATTTAGCTTTTCCACATTTTATTTTTGAGAAGCAACCTGTCAAGTCAATGTATGAAACTTATCGTTCAACTTACTGTCTAGACTGGATTTAAACGAGGTTTAGACTTTTTGACGATTCAATCTGTCTTTGAATTCCTTCTTCGCACTGTAATTGTTTTGTTATCTAGTATTTTGTTTTATAAAAACGTTTTTTAAGGCACACAGGAAGACATTTATATTAAGACGTGCTCCGCTATTTGCGTTGTCGTAGTTTAACGTCGCGCTTTGTATTCTCACTAGAGTGAAACAGCCAATCGAAACTTATTTTTTCGAGTGGGAATTGAACTCACAACCGTCGCGCTTATAGTCAGATGCTATGCTGCATCATTTTGGGCGACGTAGGCCCAAAATGCATTATAAAGATTTTCTATAACTGTACATTTATTTTACACTGACCACATCAAATATATGACACTTACACCAAGGTACAAACACTATAAACATACAAATAAATACCCATAGCGGTTTGTTCATTCTAAAATATACACGCGAAACGCCCCCATACGCCTTTTTACTCTACGCCGACCATTAGTCAAGTTAAATGGAGCGTTCCCGGCGATATTCCTAATTTATGGTCACATTACAGATACTGCGAAGCTATCTCCCATCTCGAACTCTCATACTTTCAACGGCCTGTCATATTTTAGTGAATTTTTGGATGAATTGTGAATTTAGATTATTACTTATGTTTGAATAATAGACCACTTGGTTGGAATTTAATTTTGTTAGTCTTATTTTTTGGTCGTCCGTTCGTTACTTCGGTGTACGTTTTTGGTTAGAAATAGGTTAATAGTAAGTAAATAGTTCTTTCTGGTTCTAGTAACATAGACAAAGCGCGGCGATGAGTTACGCCTATCAACCTTCAACGTCTCGAAAATTTTGATTGAAAGTGCGGCACAGAGTGTCTTAGATGTATGTTTTCTATCTCTCTATATATCCTACCGCTTTTTTATGCACTCTCCTTTCTTTAAATTAAGTTTCCAGTTACCAAATGAACGATTAACTAATAACATACAGCTGATACTACGCAGCTTAGAAAACGAAATTTTGGCATGTTTTTTGAGGAGGGTAGGTGAGCAATGAGAGAAGATATCTCATCTCATCTTTTAATATTTTATCAGTCTTTTTAATAATCTTTATTTCAAAATAGTTTATTGTAAGCTATGTTCGCAGTCAAAACGTATTTTAAATAATATAATATTTTATATCGTGGGTGTTTCCTTATCGTGTTCGACAAGGCGTAGCGTTAGGTTTCACAATACGGAACGGAAGGGGGTATGGCCGGAATGGGCAGAATGAAGCGATTTATTAGCGCCTACGTTACAATAGTAGTTAAATGAATATTATATAAATAAATATATATATTTATATATATATATATATATATAAGTACATGTTATGAGGCCATCGTGGCGTAGATGAACAAGCGAGTGATTGTAATCTCGACGATTGTGGTTTCGATTCCTACTCGGCATATATTATTAATAATTTCATTTTCTCGCTCTGGTAACGAGGTAGAGCGCAGCGTTGAGTTCTGGTACTCAACATGCAATTTCTCCAGAATTCGGCGGAAAGTAGGGAACGATAGTGTATGACACTACCGTTACCTACTTTACTCTATTATGTACGTATACCCATTTTCCACCAAACCTAGACACTGATTTTGGAATGTTAGAATGTGACGCGTTCAGCTCCATCATTACGCAGTCTCTCATATTCGTTCGGAAAGTGAAGAGTAGAATATTTTGACACTAGGTTCTATCTCTCTCTACTCTCTACACAGCTATATGCGAGATAAAGCGTGAAACTTGAATAAGTTTTGTATAATTACTACACTTTAGTAGTCCATTACTTCAGATACCGCAAAACTGATGCCCATAATATAAAATACCAATAAATTCCCCACAACGAGCACAAACAAGCATCAAACAGTATTTCACGCTATCGCTGAACACGTCCAACTGTCTAAATTACATGTTATTATCAACATTTATTTATTAGCGCGTTCACTCATTATTTGATTTGTGGACGAATTATTCATTTTGTATTCGATTTCGAATCGAATGGCGCTTAGTTTTATTGTAAAATTAGCTTTGAGCACGCGGTTTTGTCTCTGCGGTCAATTGGGAGTTGTATTGTGGGTTGTATTAAAACATTTAATTGATTTTTAGAATTCAAAATATTAGCTTTTTAATTTGAAACAGATTCATATATGATATTTTGTATTAGCCGTAGCGTATTTAGAGGGAATATAATGTCAAAACACTCCGTTCCTTACGCGGCGACAGTTTATAAAAAGTTTTGAGGAATCTCACCACATATATATTATTACGACTATAAGCATATTCAAAATAATTTTCCAAATATATCTTTAATTATATAATATTTTCATAACAAAACTGACAAGTATCACACAGAACAATAATAAATAACATTGTTTCCAGTAAAAAATAAGCTCTAACGTGTAAAAGCTCGTATAAAAGCTCGTATAAAAGCTCTCTCTTCGCTCTTTTTTCGTAAATTAATGTCAGCTATTAATCAGTGTTTGTCCGCGCTGAGGGCCGCTTGTTAATTCGTTAGCAGATGAAAAGTTAAGCTATTAAGGCAAATATTTCTTGTCGGTTTTTTAAAGAATATTGTTAGGTTGAGGTTGTAAATAAACTCTATGTGAGGAGTTTTTTAAATTTATTTCATATATTTTTTTATACTTATTAGGAGACCGTGGCAGTAAAGTGTCGCCACTCAACATCCAATGTTTCTTCTATTGGGCGAAAAATGGGCAAAGAGTGTCTTAGCACTATATTTCCTTTGTCTACTCTGCTATGCGGAAACTGCGCCTATTTCAATTTATAAATACATAAATTGATTTTTAATTATAAGCGGTATTTAATTTCTTTAGCAATATATCGAAGATATACTTAAGCTACTACTTTGCATCGCTATAAAATCATTGAAAAGTGTGGCTATAACAGTATTTCTCGGTTCCTCCACGAGCTCTCTTAATCTTGTAACCGGAAGACAAATTGTTGGCTCTTAGGAATTAATTTGAAAGAATACGCCCCAACAGTTCGTTACTCTTTTGTCATAATATGTTTTTTGAAGACATCAGGGCGCAGTAGTAAATAGATAGATGGCAGATAATTTTACGAATTTAGACATACAGCTGTGGAGAGTCTCACGTCTCTGACACAGAACTTTCTGAACCCATCTACGAAACGTGGCGGGAAATTATTATACGTAAGTCTTTATTTATCTGTGTATTATTATCGTATGATATGATAGTATTGTAATCATACTATAAGGATAGAAGCCTATATCTATATATCCTGTTAAAGCTGTACTTTTTTTACAAGCCCTTATTTAACTGGCCGTAGTGTGCTTGTGTATAAGAATTCTTGGAAGCCCAATTTGACCAACTTACCTGTTATTGAGCTGCAATTCGGATTACGATTTCAGTTCTGACGACAGTCAAATTACATATAACTATTTCAACTAAATGGCGGATTACAGACTTTTGCAAAACCCACCGTATATGGATTTCCAATAAAAGGAATTAATTTGTGAAAAATTATAAGTGACCCATGAAAACAAGAATATATAAAAAGATTGTTTTAAAAAAAGGTTCTCGTTAATTAATTTTTTGTCTCTTCTTCTAAATAAAGTTAGTAATTAGCGTTTGATGTTTGAAAGTGACTGCGTCTGTCAGTTATACATTTTTGATTTATTATTTGTGAAGCCTATTAGATTTTGTCAGTTTGTGTAGATAGATGTTGGCTTGTTCAAAATTGCTAAGTGAATGTTCTATAATTCGACACCGGAAAGAGATCTTGCCGAAATCGCTTTCCGGCGTCGAATATATTTACATATGGTTATAGGTTGGGACGGCGGTCGGGAGTTCATGTTTATACATAAAAATATTTTTTTTGATATAAACTTGACAAAAAAAGCAAATACTATTTTATTCCTTTTTCTTGTGTTAAGTTTAAAAATGTTTAACTTAATTATTAATAACATAATTGATGCATAAAGTAATCAAATACATTTCTGTACTTTTTCAAAGTCAAATAATTTTGAGGAGAACACGGATAATTCGGGCCACGGGAGAGTTTCACCGCAATACATACAATATCTCTATCTGGGTGGAAATTAGAGAACAGAGTATCTTAACACTAGCTCTATCCACCCTGTAATATGCGGGATAGATCGTGAAACAAAAAAGCTATATAAACGACCTACACTTTGTCATTCAGTCACGTTTTATTTCCTCGCTAAGTGGGTCAATTGCTATTCTTTCCAAGCCATTACGTCTATTAATATATAAAATGTGTCCAACGATCTGTTTGTATGCCAAATAATCGATTTAGTTCTTAATATTACAATACTACGATCTTAATAATACGATTTGTTTAAAATTCATTCGAATAGGTAATTTGTTTTTGTTTTTATATTCTTTTTATTTATTATGTTTTATACCACATTTTTCTCTGTTTTGTATATTTTTTAGTTTCACACCATATTTGGCGTATAGCAGAGAGGTAAAGAGAGCCTAATGTCAAGACATTCTATTCCAACTTTCGGCGGAACTGCACGCTGAACTTTGTGTTACAAAAATCGGAAAATATTCAAGGTATGAATAATTTAAAAAACTGAGTTCTTAACTAAGCAAAAGTACTATTAATTTAATTAATTTTAATTTAATATAGCTAAAAAACGAAGAGAAAAAAAATTGGAAATAATATTATATATAATTATTTCAAAGTAAAGATAATTAAAAACACAATTAAATTATTGATATTTATATACCTATCTAATTAGTGTTTTTTATTTAAAATTCAATATTTGTGGTGTCAAACATATTCAAAACTATTCACAATGGCCACGTGACGTTCAATATGTAGTAAATTATATACGTATGAATTACTATGAGTGAAGGCTTATCACTTATTTTACAGCCGACACCTTGTCCTTCTATTTAATGGTTATAACGCTGTAAATTCAACTGTTATTGTTCTTGTCGTTAAAATTAACGGTTATTATACAGGAGACATGCCACTACTGATAACTGATGATAAAGACTTGGACCGAAGCGTGGTTACGTTATTTTGGTATGGATGTGCTTGTTTTATTGTTATTTTTAGTTTTTTTTGGAGAAAGAAAAGGGAACCTGGTGTTGGGACACTCCGTTATTCACGAACTGCCTAATTGTTGACACATTGTGTGGTGAGAGGCGGAACTAATCGCCACGCATTGTTTTGTTACAAGTAGACCCATAATTAGATAATGTGTATGTAACTGATATTGATAAAATAATATATAAAAATGATCTAATTATATATAAATATTATTAAAAATAATATATAAATATTATTAAATATAAATATTTACCATATCCAAAATGTCTACTCACAATATCATTAAGATTTATGAAATGCTTATGTAGGAAGATTTCAAAGAAAACGACTCCCGATAGCGAAGAGTTATGTGACGACGCGTCGATATCGTGCCTCTTTCAGCGAGCTCCATAATACTACTACGTACTGGTATGCTGGTACGTTTTATATACAACTTGCTTCCATACTTAGAGATGTCATTTAGTAATTAACGGGAATTAATTATAGTGTAGGTTTTTTTAGCTAGTTGAGGAAATGAAAGTAATTCATTTCTCGAGTCAGTCAGACGCTATACCCTGCAGTCACACGCTTCAATAAAAGGAAAAATTGAACCCCTTACCGTCGTCACTAATATACATATATACCTAAAATTTTTTTACTGAAAGTGTTTAGAAAAAATTCCACTACAAATGGGTGTCCGACAGAACAGCTCTAATAACCACCGCTCTACGAACAAATATTCTCATTACAAGCACACTTTGACTGATTGCTGTACATTAAAACCAAAGGTAATGTATTTACTGTAAACTAAAACCCTTTGTTCTTAAGTGTCAGCGATTAAGAAAATAATAATAACATTCAAACATAATCGGCCCCTTCATTTGTATCAGACAAAGAACGATGGCCACAGTTAGGTGAGATAAAAGTGAACTAAGTACGTGCATTTTGTACTGTTGGCTCTCCTAATTATGGAGATATATTTAGATATTAGTTATTTTTTTGTTTAACCCTTTCTTGACAATAGTTTTCGCATGTGGTTCTGCTCGTGGTCAAATCACTCAGCTACCTATTTCTGTTTCATTTGTGTATGTCACATTATATTATCTAAGATCCTGGAAAATCTGTCACTGCCGCAGGAATATACTAATTGACATGATGTAATATAACTTTTCATTATAAAATGTGTATTAGAAACCAAGAAGTTCTTGAGAATAGCGCGTTCAGCCAAACAAACGATTTACTTTCATAATATTAGTATAGCAGGGAAGGCAGAGATAACTTAGTAAGAAGACATTTTGCTTTCCGCTTATTTGCTTATTTTTAGGTCATTGTGTTCTCAGTTGCCACTGGGGAATTATAAATATTTTATGTAAATATGGTTGTCGGTTCGACTTCCGTTCAAAGGAAGAATTACATTTTAATTGCTTTCATAAAGAAAAAATTTGAATTTGGAACGAAGTGTAACATAACACTAGGCTCCGGCAACTTGGCGTGTTACATGCGGGATGCAGCGTGAAGCCGAACAAAAGAGATAAACACATTAGCACACACATGAATATACAAACACATACATAACGCGTCAGAGTATTTACGACACGGCGGCCATTTATAAAACTCAATTACCGTCCGCGCCGTCGCGATGCTCTCTAATAATGATAATTGATGACGGAATTTGCAGCTTCGCGAAGAGATCCTTTCCGCTCATATTTCTTGTTGACACGTTTCCGTTGTGTCGTCAGGCACGTGTTTTCGGTTATTTGTTTCGTTTTTCTATATTATATAAATTGTATAGAAATAAATATATATTTTATTATTTCCACTTATCGAATAGTTCAAATTTCATCAAAATCGGTTAAATAATTTCATAAGAATAAAATTTGAGGGAAAGAGTTTTTAATGTTTTGATTTTCACTCTGGTAACAACACAAAGCGTGGCGTTCAGTTCAGTAATTCAACATACCATATCTCAGAATTGGATGGAAAATGGGCAATGGAGCATCACACACTAGACTTGAATGCCTATTCTGGTATACACGGGATACAGCGTGAAGCTAAAAAAAAAAAAATATATAATTCCAATGGAAACATACCAAACACTCACAATTTCTTCATAACAGGGGCCCCTGTTTAATTTATAAATCGTTTCACAAATGATTAAAAACTCTTTTGAAAAATGAACGACAGGCGCGGACTTGAAGACGTCAGTCGCATTCGGATTCAGTTATTTCGGCGGCAAATTAAAATATAAATTTTAAAATAGCACCGATTGGTTTTGACTCGAGATAAATGTACTGTTAGTATAAGAAGGTCCCTTTTAATCGATTTTAGTAGAAAAGAGATTATCGGTTTGACATGTATGTTGGAATTACCTGGATCTCCTCTGGTGTTGCACGAGGTCGTGGGCGTCGGTGATCAGTGGCCATCAGGTGTCCCGAACGCTGGTTTAAATTGCCCTCATCCATAAAAAAAATCGCATAAAGAGAATGTAATATTTTCTTTTGTCCGCTTTCGTAAAAACGTGCGGCGTTACGTTACTTCACTCAATTCGCAGTGTCGTCCTGATAAAGAACATATATACATAGACTGATAGACACAATTATCTGCCTTATGTCTCGCAGTTAGGCAGCCGTGAAGCACAGCGTCAGACTGACAGACAGCAAGCGCGGTTGAGGCGTGGATGTGGTGGTCGCCTGTCATGTACGAAATACAACTTGAAACTTTTTGGCAGCACCAAATTAAAATTGATTGTAAATATTTCAAAATCTCATACCTAACTATACTTAGTAAATTTATAGCACGGAAGAATCAGAGAGAACCTCAATTTTCTCTGACAAATTATGACGAGAGAGAGACGGCTGGAATCATCGTAATGACCAGTTGAAGGTGGCCCTAGGGGACTATAAATCCTTAGATAAGTGCAGCAGAGGCGTAATTCTGGTTATTAGCTCCCAACCTCGAGGAAACCTTGTTCCGTGCCTTGTTACTTTTGTTTTCAGAATGTTAAGTGTATCGATCGCCTTTTTGGGTTGGCTAATATTTTGTTTCTTTTGTGTGATTTTAAGGATAGGTAGGTTTTTCTTTGAATTTTGTGGTTAATTTCTCTATGGGTTTATAGTATAAAGAAAATTATGAACATAAATTCCGATCAGGTGAATAATACGATCATTTATTTTCAATTTTTAGTTGAAAACACAGAAATTAAAAAATATAGTGACATATCATTTAGTGCTATTTGTCTGTAATCACACACTGTTTCAAAAGAAAATATTGATTTTTTTAAATAAAAAATATAATAACATAATTCACACAATAAAATACATTAATTTCTAAATGGAATACAAAGTTCTTATTAAATATATTTTCGGTATTATTATCTGTTTATATCCCCGCTTAGACGTAACTACACACCCACATATGTAACAATATAAGTAAGTGAACGCAATTTAAGCATCCCGTAAAAAGTTCAAGATGAATTCGAAGTCACATTAACTTAAAATAAAAACTATACCGGCGTTTACTTGATTGAGAGGGTTAAAAGTGCTGTAAATTACATGTTGTGAGCCACTGACGTGTGATTACACGTTCCTTGCCGTGCTGGACGTAACGAGCCTGGCCGTCGCGTCGGATTGACTTTAGACGTCTGGAATCGTGCTTACTGTAGGCGATGCGACACGATTTGTGATAAATAAATAAACTAATGTATGATGGGGCGATGTCTGGTAAAAAACAAAGCGTTGAGTTCTGCGTTTACGCATTATTTTGAAAATTAAGCATAGGGCACAGAGGATGATAACACTAGATTCCCTTTGTCTATATGATATGCTGTATGCACAAGTAATTAGAGGTTACAAATAACGACTATAACAACTATAACAAAAAAAAAACACTATTATATTTAAAATAATAAGTAATATTTTTTTATTTATACAATCTTGATCTTGAAGAAAGCTAACCATGAACTGGTTTTTATCTTCCGACTTACTTTTATCTGCCATAATGTTGAGATTAATTTTGTGAAATGTTGATAGATAGTAGTCGTATGAAGCATATCAGATATTTAATAGGCCACATCATTGAGGTATATTTGGTACGCCTGATTTTTCTGTAAGAAGGCTCAATCCAAGAACAGAGCTTTTCTAGCTCCGTGTCCCACCGACTGGTGCAAACGGGACAAGGTTTAGGAAACTCTTTAAAAAATATCAGCTTCACGCTGTATCCCGCACACAGAGTACGAATATTCGTAAAAAAAGATGGCCTCTAAACTATTTTAAATCCCAATGTAGTTTTGAAAAAGAAAAAAGAAACTAACAGTCCTAAGTTCAAACGGTACCACATAACGTATCGTATAAAGACTCCCACAGAAAATTATTGAGTGGTTCAAAATGAGACGAAATTACAAATGACTATAGCATTAAAGTCCAAAACGAGTGAGTGGTGGGAATGGGCTATCATTAATAAAGTACATGACGGGCGGCTGTTGTCTGTATATCATTATGGTCAGAGTCGTAAATCTATTTATACACCGCTTGTATTAGTAGTGTTTTGAAAAAAAAATGGTTTTTTTTTGGAAAAAAATCATAAATCAAAATTGCTTGTATGATTTTTTTTTTATTTCAAATCGAGTAAAAATGGTAACTTGTATTTTTTAAAAAAATCGGGTTACCCGTCTTGTTGATAAATGAATGTTTGTGCAAGATTAGGTTAGCGTTTTTATTATATTTTGTAACGTATAACCACGAAGAGTCCACCGCTGTGCCGATGCGTCATGACAGCCTTAAGACGTTACGTCAAAGATGGAAAACTAAATATATCTTAGCTATAAGGATAGTTAATTCTAGTTTTTTTTTTCTTAAACATGCAAATTGCAATATAATCCAATAAATTTATTTGAATTTTCAAAGTCATTCACCATGCATAATGAATTTCTTTCAACACCATTGTTCTACATGTCCCATGGCTTCATATTAAATGAGCAATGTAGTGAATAAAAATACAATCTTATCACTTAATAGTAAACGTGGGATTCGCTGAAACTTCAAGTAGCATTATATGAAAGTGTGATACAGTTTCTTTAACTGAACACAACGACACAGTCGTATTTAGTTGGAAGCGTTCACAAATGACGCGTCACACGAAGATATTTTATATAAATTGAAATTAATTTCCATCAAAAATGAAGTTAAAATTGAAACAGTTAAATATTATATCCAAAGATCGGATGAATGACGAGGAGAACGATAATAGTGAAGGTGATTATATAGAAGAGACGATAGGTGCAGTCGGTTTGTGGCAAGTGGTCGTGTGCTCTGCAGCATGCCTCACCAGGTTCTTGGCGATGGGCAACATGACGTCAGTTGTTTTCCTAACGCCTGTCACGAAATTTACGTGTTCAGAATTTCAAGAGAATACTAGTATGGCGGCGGAAAATATGACATGTTACAAAAACTGTTCCAAATATGTGTTTCATTCGGATGTTATGGAGACGACGCTTATATCGGATTTTGGATTGATTTGCGAGAGGTCGTGGCTCGCGAGCATGACGCAAACTATTCTGATGCTTGGTCTAGTGATTGGTGTCTCCATATTCGGATGGATGTCGGACAGGTATTTTATTATTTTTGTAATAAGCACGCCGTCGTCATCATTGTCATAATTGTTAAAACATCATCAAGGCAAGTCATCGTCATCACCAGCTCGTCCACATAGGCCTATCTCCAATGTCATCTCACTGAGTCCAATCTTCGGTTCTTTGCATCCAATTTTATTAAACCATTCAAATATGTATCTCTGGCTTATGTCACTGAGTAGGTTAAGCCTAGTTAGTACAAAATATTCCTAATATGTTCTAACTTAATTATTTTGAAGAATTTGTAAGATCGGTGGAACCAATAGCTAGGCATGGTTGAATAAGATCTCATAAAAGAAAATTTTGTAGGGTAGGCAGAGGGGATCAAGTGTTAAGGCACTTTGTTTCTTATATTGCGCCGTACTTTGAGACATTAAGTTGAGTAACGAACTCAACGATATGTTTTGTAGTACCAGAGCGAGGAAATTAAAATATTAAAATATTCCCCTAAGTGAGAATCCAACCTACTACCGTCGAATGTGTAAGTTGAGCACGTCATCAGTGTCAAATTGTAATAGAATATCTAAAACAAATCATTAATTGACGTATATATGTCAGCTTGGTCTTATCTTTTCTCTCTCTCTCATTTTCGAAGATAATATTTTTATTTCTCAGTCATGTCAAATAGAAGATTTTATAGTTTATATTTTAAATTTTGATTTTAAACAAAATAAAATCTCTTCAGAAAGTAGTAGATATGTGTTTTATACGTTTGTACATTGATTAATGTAATTTTGTATGATAGCACTTATTTTAGAGGTTTTCTATAAATTTTATGACAATTGGTTCAGCACTTTATATTAATCAGATTTTAATATGTATACAAGTATTAATAATTTCGTAATAATTGTATTTTAATTAGATCCATTTTGAAATAATTAAAATATGTTTTTCTACTTTAAGTTTTTGTGCATATAAATAGTTATGAAGCTGGTTTTTGATTTTTTAAATAACACCCTTGTGCCACTGCGCCATATGCTCTAATGTGTACATTTTATGATAAAGTAATATGCGATTCAAATGATAAGACTAATAATTAAGTACTGCGCTTATGTCTTAATGAGAACGGAGTATCTAAACACTACACAGTGTGAAACTAAGTAAGTAAATTCATACTATAAAACTGAATAATTTGTTTCGTTTAATGTGCTAATCATAGAAACTACTTATATGAATGAATAAGTTATTCCTGTGATGGAAAATCCATATATCGTGAAAGGCCACATGACGTTAATAGTTTCAAAGTAACTTATAATATGAATAATGTGAATATTCCTCTTTAATTTTTCGTGTTTATTTGTGAAAACCGCTTCACAATCCGTCGTACAGTTTAAAAGATATGCATCCATATAGGATGAGAAACGACTTGTTTTATACCGTGCAAACAAAGATTATATTATACCCATAGCATTTAACAATGAAGTCACGTATAGAAATCTAGGCATATAATCATCTAATCTGTTTACCCATATACATCCATATGTACTAGTTTTACCTGCGGACTCGACCGCTTAATTTTTGTAGCTTCACGCAATGCCGCCAGAATTCGGCAGACTGTGGGGAGTATTTGAACGCGAGATTCCCTCTGCCTACCCTGCTGTGTGCGGGATGCGTGAAGCTGAAAAAAAAGATAAAAACATTCTTGTCTATACCAAGTTCGGAAACTGCTATATGCTCGGAGCTATAAATTAAATATAGCGAAACTCTTCAGAGGTGTACCTATGAAGAGTTTCGCTATTAAAGTCCTAGTATCACCATCATCAGATCAACTCGATGATACCGATGATGATGATAATGATAATATTTTTAGCCGTCTAAATTTGCAATAACGAAAATAAAGAAAATAGAAAAAATAGAAACACTGAGAACGAAAAACAAATAGGTGTATCATGTATTATCAAAACATAATCTAGTCGTAGATAACTTCAGTTAGATAAATAAGCAGACAGTATATATACATGTATATAGGTCTAAGTATATAATGAAGATTAAACAAATTGCTATAAATCTTTTTCTTTACTTGAAGATTTAAAACATATTTAAATATCTTTCAGCCCTATAAATGTGTATAAAAAAAAAGAAAAATAATATTTATTTGAGGGCCTGGGGCCGCGCAGCGGTACAGCGGTTGTGGGTTCGATACTTATTCGAGGGAATAAATGATTTTCATTTTTTCGCTCTTCTGAAACCAATAAATAAAAATAGTCCATGCTGTAGTACTTTGCTACCACTTAAATATAAGTAGCCATTACTTTATCATATAAAAATACTCGACTTTGATGCCATTTTTATAGCGTCCAAGTGCTCTGACGACTAAGCCATAGGTTCTCATCAAGCTATATTGAATTTCTTATATGCTACTTACTTCTCTTCTAATTTGAGAGAAGAAACTAAAATAATTCATAGTTTTACCACAGAGATAGTTTTCATCGAGAATAAGTGGAACAGGGCGCAAAATTATTTTCTACACTTTCTCATTATATATATATATATATAAATATGACACGCTCTTCTCACATTTAAAAACGTGACGACGTGAGCGTTAGACAGTGGTATAATAAAACAGTAATTGTATTGTTTATTTTGTTTACCTTGTTTGAACGAAATACAGTAAATAATCTCCAGCTTAGTGTTAGAGATAGTGAAGTGCTAAGTACCTACGTAATGAGAGTTTAGAATAGAATAACATTTATGTGAAAATTATCTATTACAAATGTATGTATTATATATTATATGTAGGGAAACGGAATACGATGTATTCTAAAAAAGTATAGTGTAGAAAGAATACATTTTAGAAAAGGTTTTTTTTCAGCTTCATGTTGCATCCCGCACATAACAGGATAGGCAGAAGGAACCTAGTGTTGAGACATTCAATTCCAAAAAAGACATCTCCTTTCCCCACTTTCCGGGTTATTCTGCAGGAGTTGCGTATTAATGCGATGGACCTCAACTCCGACCTTTATCTCGACACTAACTATTAATTATTTTTATACAACTTATTGCGTTTACAGTCACACTCTAGTGCCACTGCACCACCACTGCACCACCACTGGCCTAAAAAATAGAAAGTTTCAAATGCTTATATATAATTATGATTATATTCAATTTCAGATATGGCCGTCGCATCGCTCTCTTAGCATCCACCATCTTGAACATAATATCTATGATACCCACATCCTTTGTAACCGAATTTTGGATGTTCAACACATTAAGGTTCATAAGTGGTGTGGCATCTGGAGGTTCCCTGATAATATGCATACCAGTGGTCATGGAGGTTATAGGCAAGAGGTACAGAGAAGTGGCCGGAGCCTTATGTATTCTACCTGATGGTATAGCAGAGTCCTCGTTAGCCCTCTTTGCGTACTTTCTACCTACGTGGAATAGTTATTTACTAGGATTTAGTTTGTCCTGTGTCTTCGTTTTGGTTTTGATCTGCTTTGTACCAGAATCGCCAAGGTGGTTGATATCTGTCGGAAGAATTGATGATGCTGTTCGAATATTGGAAAGAGCAGCGAAAATGTAAGTTTTTCTTTTTTTTTTAGTTTCACGCTATATGTAATACACTCCATTCCTCATTTCCGCTTAATTCTTGCATTGTGTGTCAACACGCAAAAAAAGTGGGGGACGGAGGGCCTTAAGACTACTTCCCTCCTACTATCTAGCGATAAAGCATGAAATACAAATTGTTTCACCTGACTCTTTTCTTGTAAATTTATTTATATCACAAAGTTTGTTCCAGAAATAATTTAAACACAACAAATATTAAAGAAATAGTCACGAAGAAAGTCGAGGCAATGAACATAAAGGAGAACGACGCAATATGTCCTAGTTACTTCGACTTTTTCAGAACGAAAGAGCTGAGATACATCACCATGTCAACACTCTGTGTGTGGACTGTGGTAGGCACCACCTACTATGGGATTTACCAGTACGTGACTTTGCTCAGCGACAATATATTTATAACTGTTGCTATTTTGGGATTAATGCAGGTCAGTTTTTTAATCTTCATGTAGAATTTGGTTTTGCATTTAGTTAAAGACAATGTTACGATCAAAGAATGAAACGATGGAATTGGACGAATGGAAACCAAGGTTGAGGTTTAAAAAGCCGCATCTTGGTTTTCTTTTGTAATAGTAGTGTAAATAGAGGGATTCTAGTCTTAAGACATTTGGGTCTCCAATTTTCGAAAATTTTTCGCGTTATTGATTGGCAAAACTTCAACCAGGGATCATTTTCAAGTAGTTTTTGAGTCAGTTTCCAACGTCACATACGTATTATGATTTGGCCGTTATAAACGAAGTATTTAGTTTAGTCGTAGCCCGCGAGCACCAGCATGTAATTGTGAATGCATCAGGTTGTGGGTTCGATTCTCACTCTATTTATATATGAAATATTTAATATTTTCTTTACTTCGCTTTGGTGTCGAGGCAAAGTGCATTGAGACCCGCCACTCAACGCACAATACCCACAGAAATTGAAGGAAAGTGGGGAGCGGAGCGGAGGTTACAACATGAAAACCCGAAACAGGAAATGCGGAATACACCGGGATAAATTTGAAGCTAAAAAAATATTAAAGAAGAAAAAATTAAACATAACCCATATGAACTCAATCCTTGACATTTTGAGTACCTACTCTTATTAAAATATAAGAGCGATTAATATTTTATAGCCGCCGCTACCGTTTCGTGTGAGCCGCTGTACAAACTTTATAGCGTCTTGTCACTTAAGTATGAAATATCGTAAGACTGGTGTTAGCATGGCGTTTTCGTTTTCCAAGTGGTGTAAAAGGCTTATTTATAGACGCATATAGCCTTAAGTATTTATTTTACACGTGTACTGTTGAATTTATAATTCTATTATATTATTGTATTGATAACTTTTATTATATAAGTATAATAGCGAAAGTTTATTTTTTAATTGTATAGGAAAAAGTACATTTTAGAATTATTTTTCTTTTCAGCTACCATTATGTCCGACGGAAATCGTAATAACGAAAGTGTACAGCAGGAAAACGTCACTCATGGCCACATTAGTGTTAACCGGTGTCACTATGATACTTCTAATATTTACTCCAAAAGGGCACTGGTCGACCAGCGTCTTAGGAATTGTAGGCTTCGCGGCAGTTTCTATTTCATTTGCAATAATCTACGTTTACGAAGCAGAATTGTATCCAACTACTCTGAGGAATATGGCCTTTGGTTTTGCGTCAGCAGTGGCTAAGATAGGGGCGATGGTAGCACCTTTTATAGCGAATATATCGCCTACTTGGATACCCTCAGCCATTTTTGGCGGTATTTCACTGATAGCTGCTCTGTCTTGTGTCATATTACCGGAGACGAAAGGCAAAAATTTGAAAGATACTGTCGATTCGTGAAATGTGTAAATATTTAGTTTTTTTTAAAGGATGTTCGTATGTTTCATTGTATTTTATTTTGTCTTATTACTAGAGCAAGGAAATGAAAATAATTCTTTCCCCCGAGTAGGAATCGAATCTACAACCATTGCGTTTACAGTTAGACGTGATATGATAATCACGGGCTCAGATTCCATTCTCGGTTTAAAATGAGTGAAAAAAGGATATTTATATAATAAGGAAGAATGAAAATGGAGAGTGATATTTTGCTTTGACAATAAACATCCCAATAATTATCCATAATTTAAAATTGTTATTCAATGTTGGCGTGTTTGCAATAGATATATTTTTTGAATGTTTGTATTTTTTCAGTTTTTTATATATGTGTATAAGTAATAGTTCTTTATTCAAATTTCAAATAGTTACACAACTAAAATAACAATTGCTACATGTTTTAGGTAGATTATAAATAAATATAGATAAATTTAATTAAAATTTATATGTAAGTATAACACAAAACAAGTGTGATATTTTATTAATTTAATAATACAGATATTTTATCTGTATTACAGATAACACAGATATATTATTTTAACTTCTAAAGTGCGTTTTATTAGTTTTTGACTCATTGTTATTAATCTTAACAGTAGGTTAATTATGTTTCAATTTGACAAGATATTATGTATACGAATATTTGTTTACAAAGTTAAATTTTCTTTTATTTTTTAAGTTCCCGCAGTATTGTATATACATATAGTACAGTATTATATATTATAGTAAGATACGTAGTATTATATGGTTAACAACTCGCTTTAAGATAAACAGATAAAATATCAGAATATTTCTTAAACAAACAACAATTAAAGATTAAAATAATGTTAAATTTCAATGTTTAACAAACACTTTATAATAAAACATAATTTCCACACTTAAAGTGTAATTGATTGCTTGAACATACGATAGGGGAAAAAAATATAAGCTAACTAATGGGGGTTATGACACTTCTCTTATCACTGCCCCTCTTATCAGCCACGTCGGTTATTAATAAAGAATTATTGGCCACGATAAAGACTAGAGAGTGTTCTTTTGACAAATTTACGAGGGAATTAATAATAATGACTTATTTTCGTGTTTTGTAGATAAAACGAAAATTTGGATGCTTTGGCTTGTTTATAGTTTACTAGATACGTTTAGCAGGATAGATAAAGACTTTAGTGTTGAGACACTTCGTCCACCTCCTGACTCCTCTATCAACTCCTGACTCACTGCGCCGCGTTTGTGTACAAGATAAATGTATTGTTATATTGTAAATAAATTGACATAATGTCCACGTTAACTTGTAATAATATTCTTGGCATTAAATTGCTGATGCTATTTATACTTTATATGAGTAAACAAATAAATTATGGAAGATAAGTGCTTGCGTTTCGAAAGTGAAGTGTTGTAAAGTGAGTACAGGTTTGGTTTATAGCCGTGAGAATATACTTATTTAGTTATTTAGAAACGTGGGTTCGATTCTTGTTCTGGTGATAAAATAAAATAGAAGCCCATCACGTCATGGTGCAGCGGCACAGGGTCTTATGCAACGTTTGTGGGTGCGATTCCCATACGAGGGAATTAATTAAAATAATGATACAGGGAGGCGGTGTTTACCGCAACTCAATATGTAATATCTCAAAAATTGGGCGGTGCACGGGAAACGAAGTATCATAAAATAGTTCTTTTCCTGTCTTATTTACACTGTATCCCGCAAATAACAGAGGGTTACCTCTCGTATATGCGTGATACAGCGTGAATCAAAAAAAAAATAAAAAAACCTCGATAAATAAACAGTGTAAATAACATCGATTATCTTATACAGCGCACTTGAGCTATCTACAGCGGATTTATCTCGTTGAGACGCGATTTGCGCGTCAAATTAAATGAGGGGTGCGGCGTTTTTGATGGTGTTGTACGCAAGACGACCAGCCAGTGCTCATTTTGAATTCAATGTGTTGTTAACTATTACTTATGGCCATTGTTACCTCGGCCACTTAGAGTATGTCATGTGTCATATACATCATGACATACGACAGCACATAAAATCATAAGATGACGGTGGTGAAGCCGCAGGTAAAACCTTGTGCATTATAATAGCCGAACCTAAATCAGTTCTATCCCAGTAATTTGTATCCCATAAAATTATTACTGGCTTTCAATGGACTTCCACCATAATTTAAGAGGGTATCATTAAAAATCATAAAGTCTTGCTCGTGATCGTCGACGGTCCGGAGCGGTAATCTACTGCAACCTGTTATTTGGCAAAACGATCTGGTAATCTGATGGAGAAGGAACTTTCGGCCTTCGCTTATGTAAATATGTATTTATTTTACTTTTGTATTTTTGTACTGTTACTAGGAACGGAAGAAAATGTATGAATAGATATTTGTTAGTGTATTCATTTTGTTTTTGAATTGTAATGGTTGTGGGTTCGATTCTTACTCTGGGGAATGAATTATTTTTATTTCGTTTCGGAAACTCGGAAGCTAAAAGAAAATTTGCAGTTGAATTCCTAATGCCTCGAGAATTCGACAGAAAGTGGCGAACGAAGGCTTCTTACCTACTCTGTTATGTGCGGGATACAGGATGAAACTAATAAAAAAAAAAGAACTAAAAAGTACAAAAAAGTTTAAAATATTATTATATGTCGGCATATCTAAGTAAGTGTAAGTACCATTTCACAATACATTAAATCGTCACGTCCATACGTATTATCCATTAGCAGCACGTAACAACAATGTCCTCCCTGGAGGCGGCGTCGGCGCTACCCCGATATATATCAGTTCCGGCGACACGTGTGGTCTGTCCGTGTGTTACTTCATGAATTAAGTGTGATTTTGCTATTTGAAAATCGAAGGAGGAATTGTATTTTTGGTTGGTTGAGAAAAATAATTTTAGATTATATAGACTTCCACCGGATCCCATAATCTACCTAAGCTTCCATCAATCTACCCTACCTTTCCAATAAGAAAAGAACCATTGAAATCGGTTGACAAAATATTGAGTTATTGGTTCATTTGTCGCGCTTATACTTAATGCAAATTTAAGGTTTATGTAATTTTCTCTTCACTTTCAAAGAGTCACTAATATCGGATTCTCTCTAATAGAAGTTCTGAAGTAACAAATATAAAAAAAACAAAATAATGCAGTCAAATTGATAACTCTCCTTACCCGTAAGGAAGTATTTTTAATTGACTCCCGAGTCAATTAAAAATACCAAATCTTAGGTAAAAAGTAGTTACTTAGGTTAAAACCAGTAGTTTTTGAGATTAGCGCGTTTAACCAAAGAAACTCTTTAATGTTATAATATCAATATAGATATTTTTTTAAGCTTTTCAATTGAATTAGATTGAAGTTGGCACATACATAGCTACAAAGAAACCTGGATTATCATACTTAAAAATGCCGAGCAAACAAGACGGTAGTGGGATCGATTTCCAATCAGTGCAATTATAATAATAGTTATTTTAATTTCTTTAGTAATCAGACGAAACGCACAGCGCTTAAATTTTTTATCAGTGGAAGTAAAATTAAATTAATATTTCATTTTCTCCAGTGGGAATCGACCCTACAACCTATCGCGTGGACAGTCGCCTACCTGAGCCGTGGTAAAAACATACGTCTACATGTATATGCACTATAGTCCACTTTATATGGCGCGTCTGCATGTCACGCAAAAAATAATTATATTTAAAATTCTGGATGGCATGCACTGTCGGTGGTCTGCCGATTTGTATTCTGTACGCAGCGAGGCTGTTGCTCCACGATTTATAAGGACGTGGGTGATTAAACAAATACAGATAGTTAATGATTTAGTAGTTTTCTGAGAGATACATTTGGTTTTGAAGTGGTTGTGGATTCGATTTGAGTTTGAATATTATTTTTTTTGGATTAGATTAACTGCAACTAAGGTCGTAGACTTCTCTATATATTTTAGCTGCTATAGTTCTTATTAGCTTTAATTTGTAATTGCATACTTAGCAACTTAAGTAGAGAGTTGTTTTTATAATCTCACAGTGACATATATATTGTTAGAAATCGGAAGAGGTTAACGTTTTTAAAGAAACAAGATAAAAACACGTATCGCCCCCGATTGGCACAATTCCATTGCATTTATAGTGTTTTTCACTTACATTCGTTTTTTTCTTTCGTAATAAATTCACTGACAGACAACACAGTTGAAACTTTTGAACTTTGAAAACTGTTATGTTGGCTGTACTGTTGCAACAGTAAACTATTACTTACTTGATGGCAAAACAAAGGAATTTTCCATTTTCCAAGCAAAAATAAATTATATTATTTTTATGTTTTATTTGTCCCGCCAACTATATAAATACAATAGTATCTACAGACCTTTATTTTTCTCATAACCCCTTTAAGTAAGTTCAAACAATCTAATCAGCATATAAGTTACATTTCGATGTAATTAAATACTTTTTATTCTTTCCTGTCGACATCGAGACCCAAAATCGTGACAGAAGTTTATGTCTTTTGAATTTATACGACTTATTGCTGAAATAAAGCATGTTTCGTATATTTATAGTTCTATTATGAGGTCTTGCATATAGGTATAGCTATCTATAGTGATCAGTGTTTGCTTGAGCTTGATATGTCTATAGACTATAACGGCCTCTCAAGATCTATCTCAGACACGAGAGAGATTTATCTGGCCTTAGTGTATTTCAATTTATTGATTGAGTGATTTTATTTAATTTGAGGGTAGTCGTGGCGCGCACAGGCAGACAGAATTCGGCGGAAAGTGGGGAACGGACTGTATTAACATTAGGTTCCCTCTGCCTACGTTGCTGTGCGCGAGATACAGCGTGAAGCTGATTTATCTATTTTTTAAATTTACCCACCTAAAATACAGATTCCTTGTAAGAACATAAAATTTTTTACACCCGTGTTCTGACCTTATCAGTCATAAAGAATCAAAAAGTATAGAAATACTTATTGTTTAAGTGACAGTTTGTATTCATGGAGTCAGCAGTGAAAGTCATTATTTGAATTTAATCACGAAGACTGCATCGCTGTGTTTTATAAGTGTTTAATTCACACTAACATTTCTGTTGACATCCGGTTAAACAGTGTCACCAGAATCGCTAAATAAAAAAAATTATTTCTCTGAATGAATATTGAACCCACAACTTAAAAATTAAAAATTTAAAAAATTACATATTCTAACATATAAGATATCCAAGTAATTATAACATTTTAAAAATTATAAGAGCTGTTAAACAAATATTGATGTAATTTGAAATGTTCTATAAATTCTCATCATATCAGTGACGAGTGACGATGCAAAGTGAACGAGGTAGGTATGCGGAGAGCATATGGCTTGACCCTCTCTCTCTCCAGCTACTGCTCTGCTTGCCCTTAGGATGAAATCAACCACCATATAATTTTCTTGAGTGGAAATAGAACCTACAACTTGTCGGCTAATTTCACCTAACCGATATCAATAATCATTTAAATATATTGTTTAATTTACACAAATTTAGATGTAACGAGATCTCAAGTAGGCACTTACATACACATGTTGGTGTCGCTCACATCGAATATAAAGGAATTACAGCCGGTTTACTACCATTTTATGAACACTCGTTTACATATATTTAACGCGTTTGGCGTATATAATTTCATTTAAATTTGATATATTCGTATTAGTTATACGTGGTTATATCTATAGCTGGCTTCAGAGGTCAGTCGTGGCGCAGGGGCACAAAGTGGTTATTTGTTTGTAAAGGAAATTAAGTATTGAATATTTCCATTTTTTTGCTCTGGTGTACAGGCAAACCGCGGCATTCGCAAAGCCTCCAGAAGAAGAAGAGAACGCAGTGTTCTTTTCTCTCCACTTTCCCCTGAATTCTTTCCCGAATTTGTTTCGTGTTAAGACATAAACACTAGGTTCACTCTGCTTATCCACTGTGTGTCAGATAAAGCGTGAGGCTCTGATTTGATTTAATATAATACTAGCTCTTATAAAATCATGACTAAAAATTATGTATAAAATATGACATAAAAACAATATCTTGGACAAATAGACTGTCTAACAGATAGAAAAGAATAAATTCAGTAGTTACTGAGAACATCGCGCTTAATCAAACAAATTCATCAGCTTAAATGCAATTACTTCACTTTGAATTCCGTATATACCAGTGTGGACAGAGGCAACACACCTCAACATCCATCCTTGACTTAAGATCCAACTTTTGATAAATTGTGTGTTCAGTGGCGCAACTGCAAGTGGTACTGCATATATAATAGTGAATAGAAACTATATCATATCAGACGTCCCGCCTCTGAACTACGACGACTACATAAATTATAATGAATACGCTCGCATTATTTATATCTTTTACTATCGATTCCTTTTGATTTTCATAGTTATTGCGCCAGACGCGCTATAACGATACGACCGTCGATGAATGTAACAGATTTCAGTTCCACAAACTCGATTTTTTACGAGATAATTATTGCAGACATCTCACAGTAACGTAGCTTATTTATTTCATCACGATATAAAATAAAATAAAATTTACGAGAAGAATGTCTATTTATTTCTTGGCGTTGCTACTGTTTGAATGAATGTGAAATTTGTCCATCGTAAAATCATATTAGCGTTTTATGTGTCTGTATTAATTTAAGTTTAGTAGTTTTACATTTTTGGTTTTTATGTATTTTTCTAGGTGCCACCTAAAATAATATGAAAAATACTTATAATAATATATTTATCTAGAAAGCAATATTTGATAGTGACAGGTGAGGAAGACAGAGGGTATCTGGTGCTATGACAAATCGCTCTCCAATTTCCGCTCAATTCTGAAGATAAAAATATTAAATATTTCATTTTCTCGATTGAGAATCGAACTCACAACTACCGACCGGCCTCTATATAAACAATTTCCCCCATTTAAACTTTGAACATATACACCTTCGATTGATATTTATCTAAACTAGTTGTTAAAATCCATTAACTAAAACGGAAAACGACATCAATATATAAAAGCCATCAAAAACGTCACTTTTCACGTAAAATATAACTAATGACACATTTCGTGTCGCGACATCGCCTCCAAAGGCAGTGCAACGTAATCGTGGTTCTGCATAATTCTCCCATTCAATCAAACGTGGGGCCTTCTGTTACGATGTGAATGTACTGTGTGGGGTTTTGTGGACCTTGGTTTGATGATGATTTTTTTTTAGTATATATTGCTTTTTGTTTCTATATTGTGTTATGTGATGGTTGGGGGTTCGATCCTCGCGTGTACAATTTGTTTGTTTCCTACTAAGCGCGGTTATCAGTAACGTTGGTCAACACAAAACTTAATTCTGGATTCTGGACCTTAATTAATTTATTGTCACATTAGGTTCCTAGGTTCCCTCTGCCTAACCTGCTATTTACGGTATGGAACATAAACCTAAAACAAATAATACCATTTACCAAAATAACTGTAGGTACTTAAGTAGAAAACTTTGATTTGAACCCGCACCTCTTTGGAAACCGTCCAAGCACTCTACTAATACATTTTTAAATAAGTTTTAAAAATGTTATAATATAAAAGAGAACTAAGTTCTCTACATCAGGTAGATATGCAATTAAATCACCGTATATAACCAAATACACTATACGTATACACTTTCAGTCATTTTTTTTAGATTCACTCTGTTTCGCACATAGCAGGAAAGCCAGATAGAACCTGGAATTCAATGGCGCACATTACTCGTTTCCGAAAGGAAGGAAATCCAAATGTTAAATATTTCATTTCCCCGAGTGGGAATCGAATCCACAACCTGTCACGTTTTCAGATCCCCTCCCGCCCCCCTGTGCACCTGCACCACAATTGGCCTCAAAAAACTTAAATTACCTCTAAACCAAACATATATATTCAATATATTACACAAAATCAATGAAATAAATCTATTTAGAAGGATATACTATAAATACTTGTATAAGTAGGGCATTAAGTTGCGCATACGCACAACGGTAAGAACATTTATTTGTTATTTATTCGCGGCCAATAAGACCAACATTCAAATAGTTCATTAGGCAAAGTGTAGACATATCGAGCCCTTTATATGCGGAGTTCGTTTGTGTACTTTATTTAACTGCTTCTTGTTGAAATAGCTGTGGACATACGGCAGTCTAAAATTTTGCAATGGAATATTTTTTATTTTTTTCTTAATCTTTTGATTTATATTTTTGTCTTCCTCTTCTTCATACAACCCTCCTTTTCTCCTCATGTCGTCATGCTTTGTACCTGGCCTGGTTTCTTTTTGTTTTTAGCTTCACTCACAGGTAATGTTCTATATATAGCAAGCAAGATAAACACAGAGACTTGAGAATTTAATGCTAAGACATTTCGTTCCCATTAAGACACTTCCGTTCAACACTTTTCTCTTGGTTCAGATCTGCCGAAAATTCTTTAGCAAGTGGAGAACAGAATGTATGTGCACTAAATTCCTGTTTACGCTGGAAGCTAAGAAAATAGTATATATATTTTTAAAATTATGGGTAAAAGTTTTCTTGATATAAATTCTCATGAAATATTTCCCTCCAAAGCAGTGTGTCCAACATGTCAGCGCACAAATCATTGCGTGACGTGGTTATATACGAGCATCTCGCATTGGGAACGGAAAGTATTATAGTCAGTCTACCTGTGTCACAATGTTGAATCGTAATTAGGGATTTATCGATCAAATATAAATTCGAGGATGCTATTTCATTATACTGATACAATAATAATAAACTACGAATGGTTATGGGTTCAAATCCAAGTGGGTAATATGTTACTGTTGGTTGGAATACATATAAGTATACTCGAGTGAGTATCCAAGATTATAATCGGTGACTAAAAACGGAATCTCATCTATCTAAGAGTTGAGAGCGGAATATAAATATGGGACTAAGATAGTGTTATAAGTAATTAAGTTGGATAAGTGAATGAGTTTTGCCTTGGAAATAGCTTAAAACTATAAGCAACTTATAAGTTAAGTATGCATGGTGCTCGATGAAGTTCGGTGCTTTCCGAAGAAAAGTAAAAATATAAAATCAAATAAAACATTACCAGTTAATCTTGGAAGCCAGTCGTGGCGCAGGGCATAAGCGTATGACTGTACAAAACGATATGTTGTGGGTTCGATACTCACTTGAAAAGATGTCATATTTAATATTTTTATTAACTCGGTGCGGTAACGGGGCAAAGCATGGCTTTAAATTCCGCCACATAATGCTTCCAGAATTCGGTGGAAAGTGGGATACGGAAGTTTCTTAATGCAAAAGGGGGTGTTTTAATACAGGTTTCTTCTGCTTATCCTGCTATATGCAGGATACAGCGTAAAGCTAACAGAAACCCAAATCCATTGACAATCTATACACATAGAGCCTTGTAAATGTACCTTACAAGCTACCTACATACATAATACAGACCGTGATCGATCTGTAATTGAGATAAGTAAACTATTAAGTGATTGCAATGCGAAGCGACCCGTGTAACGACGCCACGCGTCAGTTATTCCCTAGCGCTTATTTTGTAATAATTTTAAGTGTTTGCCACTTAAAATAAAAAATATGTCTACTAGACTAGCTTTTGAAATCTTAAAATAAATAATCAGCTTTACGATGTATCCCGCACGCAGCAGGGTAGACAGAGGAAACCTTGCATTCAGACACTCCGTTCCCTATTTTCTGCCGAATTCTGGAGGCATTGCGTGTTGAGAGGCAGAACTCAACACCGCGCTTTGCCTCGACACCAGAGTGAAGAAATGGAAACATAAATTTAAATAAATATTTCATCTCCTCGAGCGACCGAGCATTATAATATTTTTTTCATTTCTTTGTTCTGGCAGACAAAAGGCGGCGTTGAGTTCCACCTTTCAATATGAAACGCCTCCAGGATTCGGCGGAAAAAGATAAACGAAAGTTTCTTAATGGGGACGAAGTATCTTAACACTGGGTCATTTCTTTCATTTTCTTGGTCTGGTAAACTTAAACTGCTACATGCATGAAATGAAAAATATTATTATTATAAATATTTGTCCTATTTACCACTGTACCATTTTATGTAATTTAAGTTGGCCGACATGTAATTTTTAGTTATGTCTATTAATATATCCATTAAATGATTTCTAATAAATAGATTTGCATATTTGTAGAGACCATCATCGATGGACCGTTCATGTGTATTCGATTTTCATTAGATATAACGTAGAGATTTGTGAATCAAACAGTATTTGTATAACCGGAGTAAATGGAAGTTCTTCCATTAAATTCCCTCCGTTTGCCCCAAAGGGAAGATGTATTCCCAAAGTATCAATAAGTAAATAAATAGTTTTGTAAAAGTACAATAATAAATATTGGCAAAAACACTGCTGAAACAATAAATATCACGCAATCTGTGCCTCGCTCATCACTAGCCGACTCTAGCCGAGTGATGGGGCGATCGCGTTAAAAATAATCTCGATAAATCGAGTCAGAGATCAAAGCGTGAACAAATCGGGCGGGCGCGGTAGTGATGTACGAAGTCTGTGCCACAGATATGGCATAATATGTTTCTGTTAATATAATTTTTTGTATTGAGGCCAGACGTGGTGCAGAGGCACAAAGTGTGGTGCAAAATTGACTGGTTGTGGGTTCAATCCCCACTCGAGGAAAGGAAATAGTTATTTAAATTTTTGTTATTTTTCTTCCCTCTGGTGTACAGGCAATACATGGCGTTGACTTCTGCCACTCAACACCTAATGCCACCAGAAATCGGCGGAAAGTGTGAACTTAACACGAGATTCCCTCTGCCTAATCTGCATGCGCGGGATACAGCGTGAAGCTGGTTTTTAATTTTTTATATTATTTTTCTTTCATATATAATACTGAAAGGATCTAGACAGACACAGGGTCAAATCCCGATAGGTGAAATTTTTATATAATTCTATATGTCCTCTATGGAAAAACATTTTGTATTTCCCACATTTCTATTAAACCGAAAGGGGTAACAGTTTCACAGAAATCGAATAAATATTCATAAAAAAAACGTCATCTGATAATAATTTAGCGTTTTATAATTAAAATATATAATGTTGCTCGCAACGAACATGTGTAGAAAACCATAAAAATTAATGGTACGCTTGTGAAATTAGTTAAAAATTATGTCTCCATTCGAGTAAGTTCGGATACGCATACTAAAATAAACATAATTTGAATAATTAAACGGAATGAATGCCCCTCTAAAGGTGTTCCATAAATAATTAAATAATCATAACGTATAATAAATAAGAATTAATCTTCGCATAAACTATACTGACTTCCGGTTGTAGTTTGAAATTTAACTAATTAATACATTAAGATAAACATATAATATTAATGTTGATTCTATTTAAATTAATTGTTTTTTATTAATATTTTATCTGTACGGATCTATTTCATCATGAATTGCAAAAAATCTTGTGTAAAATCGCTTATTTTTCTGTTCATAAACTAGTTTTTGCTTACGGCTTTGCTCGCGTGGTGTAAATGACTAAAATAATTTTCACCTCAGGTACATTAAATTACATCGAAACGAGCTTTCCCTAGTTTATTTCTGAAAAGAGATTTTTAAGTAAAAAAGCGGATATAATATAGTCCGCCTTAATAAATGGACTGTCCCACATAAAAGGATTTTCAATAAGAATCAGTAGTTAAACAATATATATTTTTTTGTGAATCATTAGTATTATTGTAAATAAAATAAAAAATATAAACATTTTCCATTATTATAGCTCAACGCTGCCACAATAGTGTAAATTATATTCAATTTGTTTATATTTTAGGTAATTATTATTACGACCGGATATCCTCAGTAATAAAACGTACAAAAATGAGTCGCCGACATGACGTTGATGGGTTTTACGACTTTTTTAAAATATTAAATTGAAATAAATACTTTCAAATTGTGATATATATTTAAGTATATTAAAATCCCGTTGATTAAAAATACATATTGACGGTAACATTAAAATATTTATTCGTATTATTTCTATGAATTTTGCATATTTCAATGCCTTCGTCTTGGAAAGCTTTTAATAGTTGTAAATTTGATACTTAGAATAATATCTCATACTCAAAAATATATATTACACAACAAACATTGCAATGGTAACATTTTTAGGTTTACGTTGTTTTCAGGCATGCGTTGTTACCGGGATATGCAGATGAATCCTAGTATATAGTATATTGCGTTCCCTACTTTCTACTCTACTATAAAGACATTGCGTTTTGAGTGTTGGAACTCGCCTCGTCTTTCTCTTGTTACCAGAGCCAAGAAATTTCCCCCGAGCCTGCATCAAACTCATAACTAACATCGTACTACTGAGCTACGGTGACCTCAAACGATACTGCTCCTGTAACTGGTATGCGTTTTCTAAAATGCTCAGAAAATGGAAAACGGAATGAAGTCTTAACACTAGATTCTCATTGTCTATATTCCTATTTTTTTTTATAATAAATACATTTTGTACGAAAATAAAAAATAAAAAATATTTCACATCCACATTTCACAATGAACGTTCCTCGTGATTTACTCTCTCGCGTTACAGAGGGGAGAGCGGGGGAGGGAGAGCACTCGACTAATAAAAAACACCCCGACGCCCTCCTGACTGATGCGACAATTAATTTAATCCTATTTCTCCGCGTCTTACAAGCTGTCAGGGCTACCTATTTGTTTAGAAAAATATGTTTTTTTATTATGTATTTGAACTGGTGACCAACGTTGCCTTAGTTTCTACGTGACATCAAAAATGAAGTAGCCTACCTATTATACTTAATTCAAGTTAATATTGTATGACAACAAAGTGTTCTTGTTTTTTTTAGCCAGGTCTGAAAAATATTTTTTTCAGGTAATGCCTACAAACGAGTAGGTTTAAAGTAGAGATCACCAGGATTAGTGATTTTTCACAGTGATTTAAAAAAAAATTATTTATTATCTTACAGTTAATTGAAACTGAGAATAAATAATACCATAGTTGACGTTATATATTAAACATACTATTAGGATAATATTATGTTTAATTACTTCAAATTAAGCGAGTACATTCATACAAACTGTACATATAATGTAAATAGTTACTTTTAATTGTACAGCGAACTTTTAGTAGCTTAAAAGTAACTTAAAATACATATTTTAATGGTCAATTATAATACGAATTTAACGATTTTAAAGTATAATATAAATATATTATCAAGTGACAGCCCTCGCACCAAGACGCAGACATCAACGCGGCAGGCAGCTATTAAACAAGACTAATTGAGCGATAAATTTCAGACGGTGGCGGGGGCGGGGGCGCGGGCGCGGGGGCGGGGGCGGCGTAAAAACGAGAAAAATCCTAGATGAGGGAATATTGAAAGCGGGCCGCGGGAATTGATTACTGTCAATTAGGACTCCCACTCTCCGTCCCGGCCAGATGGTTGCCAGGTTACCTTTGTGCTGTGACTTTACGTGTGTTTATGTCTATTAAACTATTTTAAATGCAGTTTATTTTGGAAGAAACACGGTACTTTCTAGTGTTGGTATCGTTTTCTGTGCAGTTATTGATTTCAATGTCGCATATTTTCTGATTAAAGCAAGAATTAGATCTGTATTTTAAATATAAATTCCGTTCATCGTTAAATAATCAAGAGTTTAATCTTATCTAATGTGGGTAATTAATATCTGTCTGGTGGTGTCGTTGTATAATTATTTATTTTTATATATTATACGTATTATTTTAATTGCTGTCATTATTTAATGTGGTATATTCGACCTTCTTCCACTTTTAGATACAAACGTTGAAGTAGCGGGCATAAATAGAAAAGGATTATTTATAATATATTTTCGATATATGTTTCTATGTATTGGATTTTTTTCTATCTACATTCAAAATGCCATGCCATATAAAATAAGATAGAGAAATAATACACATGGATTACTCCGTTGTACAGTTACTACCAAAAATTACTAAATATGCACAGACATTAGCTGGTGGAATTTAACCGCGCACGTGGTTTAAGACACCATACGACAACTATAGTTAGTCGACTAATTATATTTACACAAACTATTAACTTATTTTACATTGCGTGACTAATGTTCCAAATAAACTAAAATATATTAATTTATATTAGTGTGATTTATTGCTTAACACATCAAAGTGTACGCGACGCACCACTTTATTTATATTATATGGCACTCGTAAATAATACTAAAATTAGATTCAAGTATTTACTATCTAATGGAGAACTTGGAGCGTAGCTGGTATATGTTTTTCTTCCTTCCCGCTATATCTACAAATATTTCTATACGTTTTGCACAATTCTTTACAAAAGAAAATTCTTCCTTATAAGATCGATAAACAAATATAATAAAAATGATAATTATAAGACAGCAATGTATAGTAAATATAGTGTAGTTTTCATTGCGCGTCCCGCGTCCGGGAGTCGTGTCGATTAATAGCGTTTACAAGACGAAAGCTGTTGAGATGTGAGTCGCTGTGTGTTCTACAAATAAAAACCAACTTTATTCCACACACTCTGCTGGGGAACTTGGGGTGACGCTCGTATACTTGTTAAATGGGATATTTATAAAGTCTATCGTGACGCAGGAGCATAAGTAGCTGTGGTATTGTGGGTTAGAGTCTCACTCGGTAGAATCAAATATTGGATATTTTCATTTATTCGTTTTACTATTGAGACAAAGTGCGGCGTTGAATTTTATTACTCAACACGCTGTACCTAATAGATAAACGGAACAGCCTTTGGGGGGAAGATATTAGCACTGGGTTCCAAGGTTCCCTTTGAGTACCCTGTTGTGTGCGGGATGCAGCTTGAATTTTAAGCTACGAGTAATCCTCCAAAAGCTAACAATCATGGTAACATTATAAGCCACATGATATATACAAGGCAGCTAATAGGTGGGACGGCGTTAAGGAGCGCATAAATTAGTGATGTTGTGACGCCGGTGCTGGTGCCGACCATCTGTTTGACGATATGTCACGTCACTACGCCGCATAGTGTTCTTGTAATTGTATAGAGATGATTTTAATTAGGATTTTTTTTATTTTTTGTTGTATAGTTTAAGGTTCAAATCTTAATCATCTAATTATCAGTTAAAGGGATATTTGTTTTTATTATTTGTTGATGGAATTAAAAAAACAGAGGCCAAGGTGTAGTGGAGTGAATTGGAAGTGACTTAATACTGCGTTCTCACTCCCTGTTGTGGTATACGAGAAATACAGCGTGATGCTAAAAAACATATACTAACTTACTAAACTAAAACTAATGTAAATATAATTCAAAATAAGTTAGTTTTACTTTATTCGATATAAAAAAAAATGCTAGAAAAATATAATTTAAAAAAATTTAGACAGATGTGCAATCAAATCAACATAAAATTTAATACAAAAATGAAACTAGCTTATTCTAAGAAATAATTTAAATAAAATAGCTATAACAATAAATAGTAATTAAACTTTCAAATTTTAGCTTTTTTACTATTTATGTGATTCATTATGATTCATATAATAAATATGCTAATATTGCAAAATTTTACAACAATTTATTATTATTAGCGTGGAATATTTTAAGCAAACTTCAGAAAAATTGAGACCGTCGTGGCGCAGCGGCACTGCGACTGTATACGCGACGGTTGTAGCTTCGATTCCTACTCTAACTATAGTTCCAATATATATGCGTAAATTAAATGTTAAACTATATAAAACTAACAAATTAACAACTCGGACGAAATACATTTTGATGATATTAAAAATAATGTTATTTTTGATCTCGAGCTCTCATACGTCGGTAGTTCGCGACATTTGTACGGTTGTCGTCAGTTTTTTTCAGTCACTTAATTGCCTCTCATATATCTTAATTTTAGCGGTTAGACGGTTACGTTGGGGGGAATTGTATGAAAAACTTTTAAAATATTTTCGTAATAGACATTTTTGAGCTTGAAATATTAGTGACTGATATAAAAATATAATATATAGTAATACTAAAATTGCATATAGCAGGATAGGATGATGCCAAGTTTTAAAGACACTCCGATATTAAAACACTACCTAATTTACAAAGTATTGAGTGATAAGTGGCGAAGCTTAACGCCGCATTTTGCCTCATCACCAGAGCGAGCATATATATATATATATATATATACTCTATTTTACTGAATATACAATTGAAAAGATATAATATATAATAATCTCATAATAATGGAATGGTTAAACGATATGTGAAGATTCCTCTGCTGAGTTTATCGCGTTTAAATTCGTATAGACAATACGTTATTGTCACATAATTTAAGAAATGCGGGATTAGTTTGACTTAGACACTTTATATCCCGCGACAGTTTATTTTCGAAAAGTATTCTCGTTTATTATATGGCTGGCAGCATTTTTCATGTCTTCTACGACCTTCGTGTGTTCAGTCATGGTTTATTATTATACTTTTTTATTTTCACATGTTGTGGAGAGAATTAAGTGATAGATTTTTCTGTACGCATCTCTCATTTGGTTGTCAACTGATTGCGTGTTAACAAGTTCGGAATTTGGGGTAGGGACAGTGTTTCAATACTCGATTCTCTCTACAATATGCGAGAGATACAGCGTGAAACTAAAAATACATTATTTTTAATTTTTTTTATGAAAGAATTAAGTTACACTCCGCTCACTCCGTAGAATACACTATATAGAATATGAAATAATTAAATGACAAGTCACTCCGCTTACCGCTTTGTTTTAAAAAGAAGACATTAATGAATTTGATACAGAAAAGCTAAACAAAGGCTGTGGGTTATAATCGAACTGACGACCGTCGGGATTGTACGAGGCAATGCTATTACGGCAAACGTAATCCAAACGTAAATTATATCACTTTATAAACATGATTCATTTTGCTGAATCTTTTATGAGCGACATCACTTCATAAAATGATATTATTATAGAGCCGAAATGCTCCTCGCCTTCAATTTGTGTCGTTAATATAACTCCGTTTGATCTTAGCGTGCGCCATAAATTTTTACAATTTATGTTTATTATATAAATTATATATATTTTTAAAAGTTATATAATATAAAATATTAAATGTGTCAACGTTTTAGGGTTCCGTTTCCAATGCATATAGGATCACTTTTTGGTTAGTATGTCCGTCCGTCTGTCAATACATTAAGAACGGGTGGAGGTATTAATGTAAATTAATATCTAATATCCAGCTTCTTTCTAATTTATAAGTATATCACATTACAAACTTATATTTGTACCTCATTTTATACAAATTTACTGTACAATATGGGCAAAATTATGTTTGTCAACCTGCATAAGTTCTACTTCGTCATGATATACAATTATTTAATTCGTACGGAACCCTCGATGGGCGAGTCCGACTTGCACACAATAACAGAAGTTCGTAGAAATAGGAAATAAATTAAACCTAGTTTAGAATTAGTCGTAGTTAATTACTTTTTATATTAATATTTTAGATTGATTGAGGCTTGTCATGGCACTAGCGTGCGACTACAAGCTTGTGGGTTTAAATTTGTACATGAGGAATTAAAACATTTAATTTTATCATTTTTTTCGCTCTGGTAATAACTCAAAGCGAGGTGTTGAGTTCTTTACACTAGGATCTCTCTGTCTACCGACTACCCTGCTATATGCGGATATACCTCTCCAACTAATGAAAGGCGCTCGACCGTCGCGCGCATTAATCTAGCGCAGTTTAAAACACAACACTTTTATAATTAGAATCCTAACAAATCACCGCTCCATTAGTGATATACTGACAAGATTAACGACTGGTCGGGATACGGCAACAATTATCTCGGGGTTCGGGATTCACGGGATTCAGTCTCACGGGACTGATGGTCTAACGATCGATGGTAGTTTCAAATGAAAAATGCTTGCATTTTTGCGTGCGTTTTCAAAATTGTGTGCATTATATATTTTTATTTTTAATATTTTTTTTTGACGCCAGTCGTGGCGCTGAGGCACTAAGTGTGCCTGTAAACGCGACTGGATGTGGGTTCGATCCTCACTCGAAGAAAAGAAATATTATTTATTTAAATTTATATTTCCAATCCATTTCTAATTTTTTGGTTTGGTGTCGAAGCAAACTCGCGGCGTAGAGTTCTGACACTTGACACGCAATGCCTCCGAAATTCAGCGTAAAGTAAAGGGGAACGGAGTGTCCTAACATATATATATTCTATATTCCCTCTGCTTACCTTATTGTGTACTGGATACAGCGTGCTATTGTGTAACTTATTATATATATTCGAACCTACAACTATTGTACGCACCAAACAACACCACGTCGCCACTCTCTTATCAGCAATCGCCTCAAGATCGTAAAGCTTTAATGTATATTACTCAGAATAATTAAGTAATATAATAGCAGAACAACGACGTCCACGTCCAGCAGTTCGTGATTGAGTCGATTAATAAAACAATTTGTGTTAATAACTTTATTTCTGCGAGTTTCAATGTTTCCCGTGTTCGCGTCGCCGCGCGCACCGCGGAAATATGTCAAGCGGCGCGCGTTATTTACACGTCGGTGTGGTGATCACCTCGCAAGTGGCAGGGAAATGCTGTTCAGTTTAAAAAAACAATTGATTTAGCCAATAATTTTATTTTCGATTTCCGCTGTTTCCCGTATAAAGAAATATTGGCAAAGGGTAATACGATCTACGGTCCCTATTAACCTCTGTCTCATTACCGGAGCGTGGAAATGTAAATAAATCATTCTTTCTAGTGGGAATCGAATAAATAAGCGTCGCGATTACAGTTAGATGACGTGCCGTTGCGCCACGATATCCTCAAGTTGTGTAATGTATATAAGTTAATTATATTACTAAAACTTTTTTGTTGTATTAGGTACAACAACATCCACAGACAGACAGGTGCCCTAACTAATATCTATACGATATAATACGTATTATGTATTTAATATTGTGAGTCCAACGCTAACTATAAGAAATTAATTAATATAATTCTTTGGCATATAAAAATAAAGAATATATTACTTCTTCAAATATATATTTTTAACATAACACATGAGGAGGCGGAGTGACATAGCACTGGGTTCCCTCTGTCTACCCCGCTAAACGCGGGACACATTTATTTTAATTTACACACAAGCTTGCCGAAAAGTCACCAGTGTGCGGTGATTGGAATTCACTCATTAGTAACGTCAGAACCGTAATGGGTTTACGACATATTCAGTAGTTATTTGAATAAATTACACATTTTTATATTTTTCATAAAAATGTGAACATTTATTTAAAAAAAATTAAGCGAAGCAATTGAAAATGTTGTTTTAGTCGGCCTGTTAATGTACAAACGCCAACCTTTTTAAATTTCCTGGCAATTTACGAAAAAACTTTGTTTACTTTAAGAAACAAAATTCTAATATCGTTTTCCCATTACCAAAGGGATTTTAAAAATTTTTCTCTCAGTATTTTTCCCTTTACTCCATAACCTACATTTATGTCATATTTTGTCTCACTGACAAACAACGTACAGATAGACCAGAAGAGTACATGATAGGTACAATTAAATATCTATAATAAATAATAAACAATAAAACTTGTGTAATGTCTTTAGTTTCCTAGATTTTAATTACTTTATCTTGTTTTGAATTTAATTTTTAATAGTTGCCAGAGTAGAGAAATGAAATTCATTCATCCCCTGAAGTTGTGGTAGTAGATGTTGGTAGAAGTAGATGTTTCGAATTAATTTGTAAAAATACTCGATACTCTCTCGATAGGTCACATTCTGTGGGAGATCTGTAAATCAAAATATCCTCCTCAACTAAAAAAGAAATCTCCTTAAAATACTTACAATATTCCTAAAGAAACTAAAAATAATGAAATAAAAAATACAAATATACTAAACTCATCACTATAATAGTGGTCGTGACAAAAGTGACACGCTCACGGCCCGCAGGGGTGTCATGTGTCATGTGTCATGACGTAAACGTAACAGATATCGCGGTGGCGAACGGCACGTCGTTTGGGAATTAACAAAAAATAATTAATTGCTCTACTAATGAATACGCCGACTTTACAGAGCTCCAAGGTGTTGTAACGTTAGCATCGAAAGTTTGGTTTTAGTTTTTTTAGTTTCACGGTATATCCCGCTATAGCAGGATAAGCAGAGCGTTGTGGCGCAAGGGTAAGAGGGAGAGAATTTATTATTATTTATGAATATTTTTATTTCTACGCTCCGGTACCAAAACAAAAACCAGACATTAAGTTTCGTCACTTATCACACAATGTCTCGAAAACTTCGGTGGTAAGTGGAGAACGGAGTGACTTAACATAAGCAGAGGCTTATTTTGCAATTTTTATCATGTCTTGTTTTGTTCATAAAGAAGTATTAGGAAGATGGAAGATACATTAATATGAATTTGTAAATAATTTGATTCAGGTAGCTTTTGTATGTGTGGAAAATATTTAATCGTGAATGTAGTGAGTCAACGTCGGCGCAGCGACAAAATGCTGACTTCAAAAGAGATTGTAGAGGGTTCTATGTTACTCGGGTGAGTGAATTACTTTCATATCTCCGTCTCTGATAATAAGATAACTTCTCGAAAATTGGTTACGTTCAGTATTTTTAGCAGATATGATGAGGGTGTAAATCGCTTTTTGAGTGTATCCTCTAGTGAGGACATCTCCTCTTTCTTAGGAACTTAAAATGTCTTTCCTTTTAAGCCGTTTCTTAAAATTATATATTATACCATAGACAAATAAATAAATAAAATATTTGGTTAATATGTTTCTGCACACCATACTTGATTCCCCGAGGGTGGGGTTAGCTCTGATTTATTCGGATCATTTCCGCCACTCTTGCGGCTGTTTAGACGACTCGCTGCTAAATTAACCGACGATTCAACACACACACACACTTATATATACATATATATATATATATATATATATATAATTGTATTTAGGTACTAAACTAATAAACTTTTCTTTTTAATAAGTTGTTATAATCATGAAAAATGAAAAATGAATACGACATTTCAAGATCGTTTTCAAGATTGAACTCAGTATTGAGAGTGGTTTATAAACACGAGCCTAAATAACCTTTACTGTTCATTATCAGGCTTATATTTAACAAAAAAACAAGTATATTACAAACAAACAGGTGAGGACTGTGGAAGCTCGTTATGAAAATGAATAGAATATATAGTTTTTGTAGATAATAATCATACGTATCGTCGTTGTACTCGTACATTACTAATTGCACGTCTTAGCTTGACTTACATGGCCGGTACATTTGCTGTTTTCTTTTAACATTTTAAAAATATTATTCCACTATAGATGGAATTAGGATCTATGAGGTCGTTATGGCCCGTTGGTACAAGGCTGTGACTGTAAACGTGATGGTTGTGAGGTCAATTCCCACTCGGAGAAATGAAATACTTAATATTTTCATTTTTCTCGCTCGGGTGACGACGTAAAGTGCGGTGTTCATATACAGTCAACTCGCCATACCTCAGAAGTCTAACCTTCTGCCTACCCGCGCTTAAAGTTACCATTACAACTAACGACACAGAGATTTTTCTTCTCCTCACATAATTTTAATTTATGGGCAAATATTACGGAGTGTCCTAAATCCTAGAGAACTTAGTGATGGAGACTTCATAAACAAAATACGGCATTAATTTCCGCCACTTAACCCTAAATATCTCTAAAATTGAAGGGTGCGTGGCGTACAGGGTACCCTATGCGAGATAGAGCGTTAATCAATAAAAACCATAATAAAAAAACATTTCCCGCGTGTAAGACTCGAACTCACAACTATCGTATATTTTAACAATTTCCAACCACACCACAATGGTTCTCGAGCATAAAGACGTAATTTGTGTAGCAGTTAGCGGTGGCTTAAGAGCCTGTGCTCGTGTTTACACAGACTGTTTACAGTCTTGTTAGTTGAGGATTGGCTAAGGCTATTTATTTGGGATCAACGAGATATATGTTGGGATTAACTCCGGGGATATATCCGTTTGATTTCTAATTCTTTGTGTATTTTGAGAATTGGTGATTTTTTTTTTGGTTTCCCACAGTGTTTGTGTTGTGTGAAAAGAAAATAAGGCTGAGAGTTTAAAGCGCGGTGTTGATTTCCGTCCCATAATATGCAATGTTTCGAAAAATGCGGGATAAAGCGTGAAACTAAAAAAAACTCGATGCAAGTTACACAATAGAAATGATTAAAATTAATTGCGTTGATTTTAAACGTTACGTTGCAAAGTAACGATACAAACGGAGTGACGTTTCCGCCTGTTATGTCCTGTCTGTCTGTCTGTCACCGTACAAAGTTGTCAATTACCGATCTGAATGGCGGCTGTTTTTATTGCTTTTTAATTAAATACTCCTTTTTTTGGTTTTTACCCAATCGTGGTGGAAAGAGGGTAATGTTTTTCGAGCGTAAGTATATATTTTTGATAATTACTTTGTCCTTCTCTTGTCAGCCTAAACGGCTGGACTAAGACTTCAAGTATTAAGGTTAAAAATATTAATTTAGTTTAAAACGGCGCTAGGATTCACTTGTCACCTTGAATTGCTCAAACAGTGGAAAATAGTTAAGGTTCAATTAACACTAGTGTCAATGCTTACTATGAACTGATTGAAAATTAATAAAATTAAATAAATAAATTTAAAATTTACCATAGATTATTAATAAAATACTAATATCAATCACATAATTGTAAAATGAAGATAATTAGTTAAAAAGATACGTTATTATTGTCTCCATCTTGGAACAGCATCACATCTTCTGGTTATAGGTTCGATTCTAACTTGGTAGAATTATTTCGTTATCGTTCTAGTTGACTTCGGCCACTCAACACACAAAGTCCGAAAATTGGAGCGAAAAGTAAAAAAAAGAGTGTCTTAGCACTAGGTTCCTCTATCCACCTCGTTATATGCACGTTAAAAAGAACCATTTAAATATGTATAGGTACGTATAAATCAATTGCAAATTCTACAGATAACCCCACAGATGTTATATATTGACGTAAATGTCCTTCACCTGTCATGCTGTCACTGACATCTCTGTCAATTAGCGTTGTGTTGAATACGCTTTTTACGAAGAGCCAATTCGTAAGCTTTTTTTGATCTTTTTTTTTTAATGTAGATATTATTATTATATTTAATGAACAAAACAGCTTTACGCTGTATCCCGCATATAGCAGGATAGACAGAGAGAAAAAGGAACCTAGTGTTAAGACATTCGCTGCCTATTAAGAATTTCGGATGCATTATGTGTCGAATGGCTAACTCAATGCCGCGATTTGCCTCGTCACCAGAAGGAGGAAATGAAAACATGAAATATTTCAATTACTCGAGCGAGAATCGAACTCACACCCCGTCGCCGTTACGTTCTCTCACTTGTGGACCGGCGTTACGGCTGGCCTCAACATATAAAAATATATTAAACGAACCAAGGAACCTATTCTATAGAGACGTTCAGTTACTTCAAGTACACTTAAGTTCCATGTTGTTAAATTTTTACGACTATACCTACAGTTGTACAGGAACCGAGTAGTTCTCACTATCAAATAAAACGCACTCCAGGCGCCGACACTTGTCTGTTTTGAACATGTGCGTCAAATAAACAAAAAGACGGTTAAATTACTCTCAAAGACTTCCGCGGATGTGGATGTAGATGGAACTTATACTTCGAAGACATTGGAATAACAAACTCGAAATTCGCAAAAATCATCTAATTTGTTGAAATTTGTTCTTAACTGTGAGGCGGTGAGGGTTGAAATTGTATTTAATGACTGTTTGAGGTTACTTTGAGGATCGATTGTGAAGCTAAGTGCCGATATCCTGACCATCCTGTCAGGAAGCGATAAATAACCGCTTACAAGTGGTGAATTATTTTGGTTCACTCTTTAGATTTAATGTGGCTGAGCTGTGGCGCACTTTAGATATTTCTTTTTTTTAAATTTCCCGCTGTATCTCGCATATAGCAGGGTAGTCCTCCAAATGCGCCGTTAAATTTTCAAGACATAAAGAGTGAGGAAACTCAACGCCGCGCATTATTTTTATTCTACAGTGAGAGTGAGTCTACTTATTTAAAATCCATTGTCCGAATGTGAATCGAACCCACAACCGCTGCGCTTACAATCACACGCTATACAGCCAAAACGGCTTCATGTTACATTTAAAATTTAAAAGCCGTTTCAACTTTTTAATTTGTCTACAACGCATTGACAGCCGAGTGACAGATGTATCGCTTCGTTAGCTGCACTTTTAATTCAGTAATAAATAAATAGAATTAAAAATATATATTAGAGTCGAATTAAACATTTAAATGTTTGCCAATTAACTAGATCTCGATTGATATATGTGTTTGTATTTAAAATAATGAATTATTATTATATGATGAAGGCGTCGCGCTGGGGCAAAAGCGTGTGACTGTAAACGCAATGGGTTGTGGGTTCAATTCTTATTCGACCTCCAGAATTTGGCAGAAAATGGTGAACAGAGTGTCTTATTTCTATGATATCCTGCTGTGTGCCGGATACAGTATGGAGCTAAAAAAATTAAATATTTGCAGGCAAGTAATTTTTATTATACTATATGTATATATTATATATTAATATTTTTTGCAGTATACTTAAACGTTATCTGTAGTTTTGTTTTTGCACATAGGGCCTTCAAACCGTAATCTTTACATAGGACGAAAATCATATATACTTAGATTTTATTTTCTGATTTCGATTTTATTTTTTTAAGTATTACAAAATCATCTCAAAGTGACACATTTTGTCTTGCCACAACGAAGAAATTAAAATAATGTGTCACATCTGAAATAATAATAGAAATCCCTACATAATTACAGTGCGAATAAATGCAAACATTCATTTAAAATTTTTTTACCAAAATTTCAAATAAAAGGAAACGAGTTAACCCAAATAGAAAAAAATAACCATATTAAGTAATTCAACGTTTCCAGGTCATCCATTATATTATATTTCGTGCCACAAAAGACCGGTCAGTGTTATACATATAAGGTATTTATGCGTCTCTTCTTTCTGACGGCGACATGACTGTTAATGTACGTATCATTTTTCATTCTCTTTGTATAGATATAGGCCAGATGAGGCCAGACGTGGTGCAGAGGCACAACTGTTGTGTGTGACTGTAAATGCGACTGATTGTGGGTTCGATCCCCACTCGAGGCAATTAAATAAATATTCCCATTTATTCACTCTGGTGTCGATGCAATACGCGTCGTTGAGTTACGCCACTCAATACACAATGTCTCCAGAATTCGTCGGAATGTGGGGAACGGAGTGTCTTAACACGACGCTCGCTCTGCCTATCCAGATGTGTGCGGCGTGAAGCTGATTTCAGTATTTACACAAGTTTCGTGGAAGTTATTTTTTATTTCAGGATAATAAGGAAGCTAATGGCAGTTCTCTTTACAAATATTCTGATTTCCGATTGTAGCCTCTGTGAAAACACGACAGATTGTGGGTTTGATTCCCACTTGAGGACATTAAAAATATTTAACTGTAGGATCCCTAGTTCCCTTTGTCTATAGGTGAAGGTAGGTAATGTTATGTGAATATTCTGTTAGGATTTGAACCTAGGAGCATTCTTTATATTGTTGGTTAAATACTTCCCAAGTGCACTATGAAAGTTACCAGTTACGACTTATGTTGACTATTTTGTATCCATTTACCTAATAAAATACATATATTATGTAGTTTGCATTTTTTAAAATGTTCTATACAGGGTCCAAGTATCCCATAATATAAATTGATGGTTAAAAATGTAATAAAGTGAAGTAAAAACTACCTTTACCATGCATACCACGCAGGTTCTTTTCAAAGGCAAAGGAACTTAGTATGAAAATATTCTGATCAACATTTCCACTCAACGCTACATGTAGCCTTGATAATAAAGTGAAATAATTTAAAAATAAAACATTCCCCCTAGTGGAAATCGAACCCACAATTATTGCGTTTATAATCAGATGTTGTCCCATTGCGCCACGACAGTTCTACAATATAATATAAAATGTGAATAATTAATCTGTAACAGGCATCCCCGTCGGTCGGGAGCGAGGTCCGTATAAATTAACCCTACTGAGGCACGCCTCATTGATTAATATACTTAGTGCCAAATCTCTACGGAGGTTTACAATTTAATTTATTTACCTTTTAAATATATTTTCTGTTTTTCGTTGTCCGTATATTGATATGTAGAAAAAAATTGTGTTAAGGCACTTTATTGTCTACTGGTTATATATATATTTAACTTTACGCTGTAACCTCCTGTAATACTTGTAACAGAGTATGTAGAAGAGACTTAGTGTTAGAACACTCCGTTAACTTACATATAACTGTCCTATTTCGAAAGTAACTGTCCTAGTCAGTTGAGACGCAGATGTCAACGCCGTGGTTTGCCTACTAGCGCGAGTAAATTAAAATAATTCATTTTCATTCATTTTCCATTTTAGTAAATTAAAATTGCTATTGGAGATTAGAATAAACAAATTGTTATTGGATTCTTTATAAATATCTTACACGCGGCGGAACGTTAGGTTCCGCACTGTATTCTAATCTATATCTATTTATCTAAGCTGTATTTGTGTAACTAAGTCTCCACATTCAATTATACATCTCTACATCAATCAACAACACTGACAATAGAGTCGTTGCTCATTGACAAGTGGCCGATTGCGAAGTATATAACAACAATTTATATCACCCATTAATATTTATATATGAATAGAAGTAAATTAGTTGCGACAACCGTCGACTGACACGACTGACACGACTGACACAACTGACGCACAGTCGCGGCGCTGATTGATTAATGCGCAAGTTACAATGGGTACCTCAACACACATACCCGTAGATTATAAATGCATATTGGAAGTTTAAATTTATTTATTTGTGTGTAACTTAAATGTATGCCTTTATGTTAGGAGAATGCAGTGATTTGTCACTTGTGTGGTGGAAAAATTTTTAGGCGTGTCAACAGGATAGAGTACACACGTAATCGAAAAGTGAGTGAATAATGGAAAACGGAGTGTCTTGCCATTAGCCTCTCTTATTCTTAATATAAAGCGCGACATTATAAAAAATAATATTTTCTTTTGATACTTTAAATATAATATTGAAACTAATGAAACTAGGAATATAGTTTTGGACGAAACGGCCTTCAATCTATATTAC
>JBAIZZ010000076.1:691835-753080 GCA_037355905.1 Heliconius aoede | reverse complement strand
ATCACTGTACGAATAAACACTTTTTATTACAGTTTCATTAACTACCTACATAATCTTTATTGTAGTTCAGGGTCGTATAAAACACGCTGGTGCTATTTTTTTATCCTCAATTAGCTAAAGCAATCAACATTTATATATATTTATATACTAGATAAATTATAGTCGTTAATTAAATACCAAAATGTGTTTTTAAGCTGAAAATTTGGTTTTTATTTTGAGGTGTTGGGTGGGTGTCTTCGAACTTTAATTATTATAAAAATATTAACTTTTTTTACCGCATAGCATAGTAGTCACAGGACACCTAGTATTGAAATGTACTTCCACACTGTCTGCATCATTTTTCATGCGATGGTACTTGACTTTATATAATATGAATTTGAATTTATACGTTTGTTTGTTGTAATAATCATTAATTTTCTTTTTATATAGCAACTTTATAGTTTTATACTTTTTTAAAATGATCTTTTTCATACCAGTTCTAGTAATTAGCCGTTATTTTTCAATTGTAAATTTAACGTAATATATTAAAATCCCGGTTAACAAAGTAGCAAGCAACACCTAGTATCAACAATTGTTTTTACTGGTTAGATTTCTATTTTACAATAGAATTCAGGGGAAAGTGGAGAACGAAAGTAGTCTTTATGGAAACGGAATATTTAAACACTTTGTTCCCAGGTTGTCTCTGCATTCTCTGCTATGTGCGAGATAGAATGAAGATAAAACAAACATTTTATTTTAACGAAATGTATATTTAACTTACAAATATACATTTAGCTAAATATTTTCCATTATTTCCTTGTATTTAGGTCAAAAATATACTAATTAAATTAAAGATCAGTTCATTTAACCCAAACTCACCCTTACGTGACCAAATGCCCTTGTCAATTTTATTTATTCTATTAACAGTTAAACGTGTATTTGATGAAATCGTGGTGATTGAACGTGATGGATGTGAGTTCGAATTTTTTATAAGAGTACGGCATCTGACTTGAACACGATAGTTGCAGCTTCGATGTTCACTTGGCGGAATTAAATATTTTCATTTCTCAGTTATGGGAGAAAAAATATCACATTACAAAGATCGCTATCGTATTTTCATATTTTATATATATCGTATTTTTAAAGGTTTCAAATAGAAATAGCGTTGTCCGTCCGTCGTTGTCTGTCGGTCCGTCTGTCACTAGGCTGTATCTTATGACAGTTGAGATTTTTACAAATGATTTAATATATTTCTATTGCCTCTTTAATAACAAATCTAAAAAAAATGGAATTAAACAACATTTTGGTGTGGGAGAGGGGGGGAAGGGGAAGGGGGGGTCCCCATACAGCAAGTCCATGCTCTGGCCAGACAAAATGCATCGTGGAACTCCGTCACTCAGCCTACCCTGCTATATGCGGGATAAAGCGTGAAGCTAATAAACATCTGACATAAGAAATAAGGCTGTACGTTTTTCCATTTCGCATCGCACCTATCAGTGTTAAACAAACATAATACAATTTACGACGCCGATGTCTAATATATGATCGTGTAAGTTCATTCTGCGAACAATAAAGTCGCATTTAATTCAATTACTTAAGGATATATCGTGTTTATTTTGCGAGGCGCGAGTGTTTGACCCCGCGTCGTTTTAGTTCGTGTTATAGACTTTTGTGGGAATAAATAATTAAATTCTATGTATTTCAATTATAATAATAATTGATTTATCCGTCTGATGGGACAATGTGCGGTGCTATGTTCCGTGTAATTAGCCTGGTAACAACTGATAGGTTGAAATTAAAAGAATGTTCATAATGTACACGTCAAATATTTGATCAAAACAACTACAACACAAAAAATTCTCGGGCAAAAACCAATAAAGCCGTGGCAAATGCAACGGTTGTGGATTCGATTCCCACTCGGAGAAATTAATTATTCTCGTTTTCTCAGTTTAGTCACATTACAAAACCACCGGTGCTTGCCTTCACCACCCAACACCTAATGTCTCAAATGATTGGGCGGTGCGTGGGACACGGAATGTCTTAACACTAAGTTCCCCCTGCTTTGATGCGGGATACAGCGTGAAGCTAAAAACTAAAATAACCATCACTATAAGCAAACCATTATCAAATCAAACGCAGCATTTCCAATCACATATACCCATGTCAAATCCTTTTTCACATATAAATATCTTATTTTTCCATAACAGGACAACCGCTATAAACTTATGGCAAACACCAAGACGTCGCTATTAACGTACATCAATGTTATTTGTGGGAGTCATTCGGTAAGCGAGACGCGACTACTGAGAAACTGAACCAGCGGGATCACCTAGCTACTTGTTTTTGTGCGCTTACGATGAATTAATAATGAATATGTTTTTTTTGAGGCAGTTTTATGTTGATTTTAGATAGGAAATTTCCTAAAATACCTAATTTAGAAATTGAAATGTAATTTTTTTATGTATAAGTATTTCTTTTTATGTGAAACTATCGAGATTTCCTGTGGGATTAATTTTAAATTATGTTATAAATATAATATTAAGTAATTACAATATCGACTTATCCCTTATGCTAAGTAGTGTTTAATCTTTATGAAAATTATTTTCATATGAAAAAAAAAACATTTTAATTAAATGTTCAATCAATTTTGTAATAACTTAACGTTAACTTAATTTCCTACAACACATAACGCAATATCTACTCGTCTAGTCGTCAAAGCGAAGAAATTAAAATAATTAATGACCGTGGTTGGGAATCGAAGGTACAACCGTCGCGTGTACATGCAGTCAAATTACGTTTTTTTTTTACAAAAACTGATATAACTGTAAAATGTCGTCCAAACATAACTTTTAAGGGACCACTACGAAAAATTACTTCTAAGAAAATAAACGTAAATAATGTAGTAGTCATGTGTTAACATAAATATAAATCTTTTATAGTCACTTTTTTTTTATTTGAATATATATGTAGAGTGAAGAGTACTTTTTTAGCTTCACGCCGTATTCCGTACTTAGCATAGGGAACCTGGGAAAGACACTTCCGTTCTTCACTGAATTCTCGAGACATTTACCTTGTACTAGAGTAGGTTACGAAAGAATGTCAATCTTCTTTTTCTACCCCGTTGTCGAGTGCGGCGGAAATCAACCCCGTACTTTGTATCAGTGTGCCAGAATTGTAACTTGAACGAGGAAATGATAATAGCTCACTCCTCCAAGTGAGATTCGAATCACAACCGTCACGTTTACCATTAGAAAGTGCCGCTGCTTCACGCCGGTTATCATTATATATATTTTATTTTCTATTTTTTTATTATCTCCACAGAATTCCCACAAAACACCAAACTGGGAGTTCCCCAATAAAATTAATTAATAAAACCATCCAAAAATAAGCCTCAACACCTCAACATCAATATATTAAGCGTAACACAGTCCACACAGTCCACACAGTCCATACAGTCCATTCCATTTGTACCAGCATCTGTCGCGGATCCATCCTGAATATGTAGACACGACAAGTTTACGACTGCGACGATGAAAATATAGCTTCGTGATCGCACTGAGAGCTGCTCGCTAACTCTTTCTAAATAATTTATTGGTGTGTAGAGTGAGAGCGACAAGTGAAACGGTTTGAGGGATTATTTATTGATTGCGATGCTAGTTGTGAGTAGTAGAGGTTGAGGGTTCGATTCCCACTCGAGGAAATGAAATATTTAATATTTTTGTTTCCTTGTTCTGGTAATGAGGTGAAGTGTAAAATAATTCGGCGGAAAATGCTAATGCTAGTGTCTTAATTTGAACGGAGTGTTTTAAAGATAGATTCTAAAGTTCCCTCTGCCTATCCTGCTATATGCGGGATACAGGGTGAAGCTGAATAATAAAATAATAGTTTATTATAAACGGATATTAAGTTACTGTAATAGTAGTCGTAAAAACTACACGTTAGTTGGTTCGCCATAAATTCAGTAATTTCGTCAGTGCGTTATCTTTCAGTCACTGAGTAACGCAATAGATTTACAGAAATGTAGTGTTAGATATTGACAGTTTCGCGTTATATACCGCATAGCAGGGTTAGAATGAAGCACTTAGTATATATACACTCCATTTTTCCTTTCGCAATTCAGAACATTGTTTTCTATAAGTAGAGCAGACAAATTAAAATTAAAATCGATTCATCTGAGTTGGGATTGAACTCTATTAAAATTATTAATTTATTTATTATTCTGAATGAATTTATGAGTCTGAATTTCAAATTTGATAAAAACGTCTCTATTATCAGCGATTACGGCTGTGCGTGTGTTAGAAAAATGATAGAGAATATAAAGATAAATTACTAACATCATAATAGACTGATCGAATCATATGTAGCAAACATCAGAAGTGGACGGTAGTTTTACTTACATGATATACCGACATATGTACTTCTCTGTTATTTCATAAACATTAAATAAAACTAATAATTTTATAGTAATTAATTAAAATGTTTTCATCATGATAAGAATTTGAATAACAATTAAATATTTTCTATTCATAATTATTTTATATATATTTCTTATTATTTTATAACAATTAAATATAATTATAATTCTGTAATAAACCACCAAACCATAAACAAATATCTACTGCTTTCAGTCAAATAACATTTGACAATTATAAAATATCATTTATGGTGACAATTATATATGCATTTCTTATTATTTAATTAACGTACGTGCATCTTACCACAGTCAGTGAGAACATGTCCTTTTATAAATATAGATATATATAAAATCCCACTGACAGATTTCTACTGGAGTTCTACCCCTCGAATAGAAATTGAACTCACTACTGCCCCTGCGCCACAACTGGCTTATATTTTTTTTGTTCATTAATACATTACTGATGAGAAAAAGAGCACGATATTTTACCCAAAAATCAAGGAGGTACGCATAAAAATAATTTCACATTTTATTCGCCACCGGCAGACGGTGTCGTCCCTCACATTGGCAGTGTCACCTGTGCGCTGTCGGCGACACGCGTCACTTGTTACTGCGTTAACAAGCTGCCGATATGTTTGGGGTCAGCTTATTGTGGAGATAGATTTTTTTTGTAGGGATTTAAGTATTTTTTGTTAGTATCCCTTTATTTTTTTAAAAAAGCGAGAACCTGTGCCTCTTAGATACGGTTAATTGCTCTGACTGTGTGTGTGACGTCTTTAATTTTATAGATAAATCTTAGAAATCCGTGGTAGCCAGTCAGCCACCACCGCTACAGCCAGATGCAGTGCCACTATGCCACTAGTGCCACTATGCCACTAGTGTCACTATGGTACTGCAGCTGGCTGTAGCGGTGGTGAGTTCAATTTCCACTGGGGGAATTATGTTATTTTATTTTCTCGCTACGATAAGCAGTTGTGCTTTGCCACGCAGTGCTTCGAAGAATTTGAAGGTATGTGGGCAAAAGAGTACTTTAGTACTAGGTCCCCTTTGCCCTGGTATACGTTAACGTATATCCAGCCTGAAGCTAATAAATAAATAAAAAACTAAATATATCACAAAAAAAGTTCATTTCCATACATTCACCTCAACAAGACGCTTGTTACTGTACGGAGTTTGCATTCAATCCGTATCCTCAGTCAGCGCCCACATCTGGACAACGATGGCACAATGGCACGCTGTTTGTAAAGAAGCGAGCGTGACAGCGTGACAGGACAAATTGAACCTGTCACGTCGATTATTACGATAAATGAGTTTGGTGGAATATTTATAGTTAATAGAGTTGATTGTTCGATGGATGATGATTATTAAGAATAGATAGTCTATTTGTTGAAGAATGTTATGAATATTACATCACGTTATCCGTTTCGATGTAACTTACTGTTTTTGCGATCATAGTTATCGTTCTCACTTAGAGAGTGGCACACGCAACTCTTACTTATTATAAAGCCTCTTTAGGATAAATGTGGAAATTGTGTAAACTATATTGATATAGCAAAAAGGGTCTGAAGGAATATTCGAAATTATATCTTATTTCTTTCTGTTTTATCTTTTCACCGCCAAAAAAATATCATCAAATTATTTTAATTCCAATAAATATCAATGTATGGATAGATGGTTTGTTTCACATTATACATCAAAATAACAGATAATTTACAATTTATGTAACGACATTCTATAATTTGACGATAATGCAACAGTAAGTTGAAGCGGGCGAAGCCGCGTGAGCGTCACTAGTTTACTAGTAATTGGTCTAAATCTAAACACACGTGCAGCGAACAACAGAGGTTGAAGCGGATTTCGTCGTACGTTGAAATTGTAAACATTGTTAGTTGGCGTCAGCCGTCAGCCGTGCAGTTGTAGGTTTTGCGAGTTAAGCTCGATCGCGTGGAATTTGTCTTTGACAGGTGCTTTTTGCTATTTCATTTATTTTCGTTTATTTTTTTATGTCACTGTACTGTTCTGTTGACTAGAATGAAGTGTATTACAATTAAACATCAGTTGAATATGTAGAGAAAGGCAATACAAATCCAGTCGTGGGCTCAAGGATTAAATATATAGAGATAATGAATGATATCTAGATATACGAGTATGAGTTCAGTTTTCGTTCGGACGTTGAATCTCGCCTTTTAACATTTTGCCTCGTCACCAGAGCAAGAAAATTTAAATATATATTTTCCTTTCCTCAAATGGGCATCTAACTCACAAGCTATCGCGTTTACAGTCGCACGTTTGTACCCATCCGCCACGAAAGATCTCATAAATAAATATACTTAAAATGTATACTTAAATACAGAGAAGTATATAAATTAATTATAAATAATTCAAAATACACGCACAGCTTATATAAAGTTAGCACTTGTATTACTCAGGTTAAGTAATTTAATTTATAGTGTAATTTAAAACCTGTAGATCGGTAAATTGTCAGTTTACGGTGTTGTCAGCTATGGTACTAATTTAATACCTATTAATATTAATTTAAGAGGGCGTCGTGGCGCAAGAACACAAGGCTGTGATTGTAACGCGACAGTTGTTGGTTCACGCTCTAGCCGGCGTTAAGTTCTGCCACTCAACACACAACGCTTCGAAAAATTCAGTGGGAAACGGAGTGTTTTTACGTTGAGTTTCCTCTGATTTTTTTTATTAATAATCATTTAATGAACGACATGATGTATGACCCGTTCCAAGTTAACCGAGGTAACCAAGGTGTGCCGAGGTAACAGACCACAGTCCCTAGTTACAGTAGGTTACTTTGACATGATTAACGTGTTCTGCTATAGCCTATAGCGTCCTTCGATAACTGGACTATACTACAGAAAGTGATTTTTTAATTCGTATCTATATATTCTGAGACGACCGCGTTCAATTAAGCGATTTCTTCAGCTTTATAATGTTAGTATATCAATATATATTTATAAACTACATAATAGTAGTAGAGTGTAGGTGTGGTAGTACACTAGATGCCCTGTTCCCTTCTATATGCGGGATACAGCGTGAAGCTAAAAAATATATATAAATATATATTTATATAATTATATATAAATTTATATATACATATTATAATATATATATATAAATATCTTTGACAAGTTTAATTATAAATGTTAAAAAATTCTAGTTATATATAACATGCCATTTAAGGGCATTATGTTACAGCAATACCTGCATAAATTATAAAAAAAAGTAATATATGTACATTTCTTATGAAATTACTAACAAAAAGATACGTACATGTTTCACATTTAATATTTATATTTGACAGAATAGGCAAAGACCTTATACGTTCTGCCTTATGTTTATTGGTTACAGATAAAAAATGTGTTTACTCATAAACGTGTTAATTTATTTGAACCTATAACTTGTGTAACTAATTGCGAACCTCCTTTTTTAGTAGTCGGCTCGGAAATAAATCTTTAACAGTCCGAGTAAAGTTGAGTATTTTACGATAATTTGTTGTTTTGCAAAGATAATTTATAAATATGTATGTGGTTAAGAACGTTTTTTGTATAGTACATATTTGTAAGTAAGAAGTAGAGCCAGTTAACCGATAGGTTGTGGGTTCAATTACTACTTGCAGAAATTAAATGTTTAATATTTTTATTTCTTCGTTCTGGTGACAGTCACAGTGCGTTGAGTTACGCAATTCATCACGAAATGTCTCCGGAATTCAGCGAACTATGGGGAACAGAAGTGCTTTAATGGGAACGGAGTGAGACACCTATACCCCACATGTCTTTTCCATCTTAAATAACGAATGCAAGCAAAATATAACATTATTTTGTGAACATAATAATATTATGGTTCATTAGCTAATATTATGTGCCTAGCTTTTGTTAAGAGAAATGGTGAGTAAATTGTAAAAATCACTCAAATCTCTTTTGTACCAGTTATATCTCTTTTTTTTATTTTTCTAGGGAGATAGCGAGAGAGAAGAGATCGCGTCTCTGTATATCTCTCTTGCCCTGTCCATTGTGACAGCGAGTTCTCATCCTTTTTAAATGGCCTTCCTTCAGTAGCATCAACAATGTTTTTCCGAAGGTTTCTTCTTGATGCTCTAATTTTTTGCCATTCTTCCTGCACTCATTCTTAACGAAGCAAAGAAGAGCCATCAAAGACCATCATTTTTTAAATCACCTTATACTCATTTCATCAGCGTCATAGATTATCATTTAATCCTTAACTAATAATATAACACATTTTATTACAAAATAATCAACTACAACCCATTGCTTAAGCCAAATGACTTACAGCAACACAAAATACGCAATAAAAGTAAGTTTGACGCGTCTACTCGTATGTAGGTTAATCTATGGCTGAGTAAGACCGTTCCATTCTGTTAGATTTATAACTCAGTCGACGTTTTAACGATAATACGCGTTTACGAGTATTTATACGTATTCACGTATATTTACGGGCGGCGGGAAAGGTCGGTTTAATTGCGGTATAAAATTCAATTTACAATTACTGATTTATGTTTGAGCGATACGTTACGTTTGTTATGATTTATAGTGAAATGGAATGGAATAATGGGGAGGTTTTGTAAGTAATTGTTTGCCGTTGAGCGGGTTTTGTGGTGTGGAATGACCATGGAACGGGGGAAGTGTCTCGATGAGAACGGAGTGTCTTAACACTAGGGTCCTAGGTTTCCTTTGTATTCCATCCAATGTATGTAGTATAAGTAGTGCAGTAAGTGATAGAGAATGAAGTAGTAACGAGTCACTATATTGAGATTGTGTTAAATGTTATACAAAACTGTTCGTTATTTGACGACGGGAGCAAAGCCGCAAATAAAAGCTAGTTAATTATAAATGGCTTGAAAGCTGTTGTAAAATGATTTAAATATATATAATGCAAGAGCTATAATCGTAAATCTTACAAATCTGCTTTAAAATAGAATGGTATTAATGGAAATACTAGCAGTTTCAAATTTGCGCCTAACACTTAATCATGCGCCGGCGCAATTAAATCATATGTGGGTTTATTTGAAAGTAATGGCTGCCGATTCCGCTTATATTGTTTTGTTTATTTGCTATTACTTAGGTAGGTACGTGAAGAACAAAGTAGGGCATTTTTTAAATGCAATTAAATATTAACATTTAACAATTAAATTGGTGGACATTCGTTTTTTCGGAAGGCAAAATTAATATAATTGTTCCATTTCTTAGCTCTGGTGTCGAGGCAAAGCGCGGCGTTGAGTTCCGATACTCAACACGCAATGCCTCTAGAATTTGGTGGAAAGTGAAGAATGGAGTGTCTTAACACTAGGTTTCATCTGCCTTCCCTACTGCTTGGAGAGTTTAATTAATATATAGTTAAACTGTATGATAGTTAAGATTTTTAAGGAATAAATATAGTTTTTATCTTGTTGACAATTATAAGACTCGAATTAGCACTACTTGGAAACAGTACAGTCACTCAGATCATTAAACAATACGTACTTTTCTTACTTTACTAGATAATTATTGTTTTATATGCATTTTATTTTTATATTTATCACCAAAAACATATATAATTTGAACCTATAACCATTACGAAGCAGTTAGCGCATTGCAATTGCACCTATACGTTCTTAACGAAGTCCAATCCATTATAACAACAATGTATTACAAGTTTTTACCCTTCCTGTTATCTTACGCCAGTCACGACATTATCATATAAAGGGGTTTACGCGCCATTACGTTCTCGGAGGCATTACAGCATATTTATAAATGCTAAACGCAGCTCAGATGGGTAATGGTGGTCGTATAATGTCTATTTGTTATGTGTTTGACGGATTGTGGGGAAATGGATGTGGTATTAGTAAAATAATACGATTATGTTGAAGAAACACTGTTGGGGCTAGTCGTTTCGCAGGCCCACTAGTGTTTGACTGTAAACGAGGCAGGTTGTTGATTCGCAACTCAACATGCAATGCCCCAAGAATGCGACGGAGAGCAGCGTGTCTTAGCACTAGGCTTCCTCTACCTACCTGTTATATGCCGGATACAGAGTGAAGCGGAAAGAAATGTAGATATTTTGTATTATAATAAAATAACATCGTACAAGCGTCTATTTCTAATAACAAATGTTGTTCTTTAAGGTGTAACCTTCGCCAAAATAGGTATCCTTATACAACTGCCTTAAAATGTTTATTATATAATAAAAATTTAAAAAAAAAGTACCACCTCTACTGAATTCACACATCAGCTCGTGCCGGTACTACGAGTATCAAGTTCCTGGCATTACTGCGTGCGACGGTCTTCAGCTATTTTAATTGATATGTCTGTCGTTTCACAGAGTTTCAATTAGGGCTGGTTGGACGTCTTGTATAGAAATTAAATAATATAAAAGTTAGGCTCTTTGTTCTTCTTCTTTCTTTTTTTCTAAGGTGTTTTTAACGAATTAGAGCGATGGTTGTAGGTTCAATCCTCAGTCAAGGGAATTAATTATTTAATTTTTTCTTCTCTGGCGAGAAATAATGCGGCGTTGAGTTCTACCACTCAAGATATAGTGTCTATAGTGTTAGTGCTCTCCACATCTATTTACATGCCGATTTTAAGCTTCTAGAGTCCAGTAGTTTCGTGTATATTCCTGTTAGTCAGTGAACAACAGAAGGCTTTTATATATAGATATTTATAGATAGTCATAAAATTCTAACGTTAAAAATTTCAAACAACGCGCCCACTTAACAATTTAAAAAAAAACAAAACAAACATTCAAAAACATTCAACCTACAAAATTCCATTTAAAAAAATAAATAACGCACAAATAACGCACAAATAAACATAAAATTCGAAACAAAATGTCCACACAGAAGACCTTAGTTACCAACATTAATACATTTGACACATTACTGTGACAATAAAATGATAAGATCTGATTATTTGGTCGGCAGCTCGTAAACAGCGATGCTTCACAAAATAAATAACTGGCCCGAGATTGTATCTTGTACTTCGGCGAGTATTTGATGACGTGCTTTAAAACCAGTAGCGTTAGTGGTTAAGGGATTTTGAAATTTAAAAAAAAACATTTATTATTTTTATAATTTTTGGAGGAGCCGTGTAGCAGCGTTTGATTGTAAATGTAGTGTTTAATTTCTCCTCGGGTAAATTAGTTATTTTCTTTTACTTAATTTGGCAACAGAATGAAACCCGACGTTGAGTTGCATCATTTAACACGTGGGTTCACGAAATGTGGGTACCCACCCACTGCGAGAAGAACAGCATACCTTACCTCTACATTCTCTCTGCCCATCCCGTTATGTTACAATGGAGCGTTAAAGCAAAGTGTATATAACTAAACTAACTATTATTTGCAAACAAAAGTTAGTAATGATTATGATTATATCATAGGATAGGTCAGACAAAAGTAAACAATATCAAAAGGTGTGAAAAGCTCTACACAGGTTTCTCTTTGAACAATTTTTTTGTTAGGTATTAAACTTAAGTATCAGATTAATGTTACGACAAAAATGTTCTCTGTTTTTTATACTATTTAATTTATTTATCATAATTTATCTCATAAAAGCTGTAAAAAGTTTGTTTATTTTTCACATTATTTATTTATGTATGATATTTAATTATTTAAAGTGTCTCTTTTTGTCTACTCTACAATAAAATTCAATGACACTCAACGCTCCATAAAAAAACTCCATTAATTCTTAAAATACAATCGAACACAAGTAAAATATTTCTTATAATAAATTTCAAAAAGATCCTCCTATAAACATAAATATAAACACATAAACAGACAGACAGAGCACCCGTTTGGACTGCACGTTATAATTATCATTTAAATGATACCAGGCCGCGTTACAACTTGACAGTTGACAAATGTAATGACGATAGAGGGGACGCTGACAGCGCTTTGAGAATTTTTATGTCCTCATATCCAATGTTTTATATGACCGTGTCAAGTCCTCCTTAGTTGGTTAGCTTTGGTGGACGACTTTTCGAAAGTAACCTCTAAACTTATAAAAATAGAGCTCGAAGTGCTACTTTTTGGGATAAAAGTATCTTGTATATTTTTACACTGTCATATGTGAAAACATAGATAGTAATGCTTGTTTCTTTATATTATGTGTATCTTATTTTATAGGTAGTAGAGTTCACATTTCAACGACCGGTAGTTTTAAATATTTTTGGTTTTGAATCAACGTTGTCAATGCCTTAGTCGTAAAAGCGAGTCGATACCTAATTGCGCGTATAGACGCCGCTCTATTTAATTTCCACTTGATTGGTATATTGTATGTGGAGTGTTCATTACTATGAATTGTTTTACAGTTTATAGTTTTTGCTGTAATATTCCTTGTTTTTTTAAAATGTTAAGTAATTTTTATTAATTACTTACATTATTTATACTCTGTTTGAGGAACTGAGGAACATTTCTTCTGTTCGTCTGCACGTTAATGTGGTGTATATGTTTATTTTTGTTTTTATTGTAGATTATTATAAGTTTCAATTGAAATGTAAGTAAATTTTTGATATTCGTTTATCGTTTCATATTGTTTTTAAATGATACTTGTATGTATTTGGCAGGGATGGCATATGCAACTTTCATGTTCTATACTTATTATATATAAATATAATTTAATATAAAATTGATCTCAGATTGCATTAATAGTGTTGGAAATCTGAATTATCTATTAAATAGTTAAATATTAGATTCTATCACGTCCATTTTACAACAGTTAAAAGTTAAACTATTATCAACTTTGTCATGTAATCTGACACATCACTAGCTCCTAACTAGGTCGAGGGTGCACTGGGAGCTGTGAAAGTTGAAATGTTCTTAGTTTTAAGCTGTCAAGGAATATTGCGTTTGCTCTTTTGAATATTTATCAAAATTATATTGAAGTAATGTAATTAAATATCTGATCATGGTGGCTCAGTGGATGATTATCAGGCCATTGATGTATTGGTTTTGGATTCGTTCCCCACTTAAGAAATTTTGGTTTTCCATTCTGAATTAAGCCTGCAGCATCGAGATCCGTCACCAAACATGTATCTAATTTAGGTAGTTAGTCAAAAGACTAGACTGCTGAGTTCTATTAGTGATATATACAGTTGGACAGTCAGACGGTGGTTGACTAGATTCAACGTAACTTTGGTACTCTTTTTAGAAAATGTAACAGCAACTGAACGTAAGAGTCAGAGAGATAGTAAGTGTTCACCGCTGCCCAAGACCAGGTACAGGTGAAATAGATTTATTGAAGGTCAATCTGAAAACCCTGCCGCAAGTAAGCCATTCCAGACATACTCTTTTACTTAAATAACTTTTTCGTTTCAGTAAATATGCAGACTTGAGCTTGATTACTCTATATGATTATAATAGTGGAATATAAAGGAAAGAGTGATATACTTCTATGCTATTTTTATTTACTGTACAAAATGATGTCATTAATTAGAAAAAAATAGTTTTTTTTTTCAATTAATTAATTAAAGTCAATCATTTATTAAAGTAAGTAAAAATATTAATTTCAAAGCTATAGTCTTCAATCAAGAGGTACAATTTTTTCTGTATATATGGCAATTTTTATACTAGAAATTTAAATGAAAATTGAGTCCATTTATTCGCCCCATTTGGTGCAGTTGGCACCAATGATGAAATCCATCAGTGCTAATATTATAAAATTAGAGAGTTCGTTTGGTTCAAGACGCTAATGTCAGAAACTATAAACAGTGCTGCCAAAATTTAACTTTGTGAAAAGCCTAAAATTCTTTTCGATGAAAGTTTAACTATTATAAGAACGGTAGGAAAAACTAAATGAAATGCAAAACTTAGTTAAAAATAAGCCTTAAAACCTCCTAAATAACACTAAGTGTAAACCAAACACAACGGACGAAACAAACCGTTCCCGATAATAATCGTAAGGGGCAAACGCGTAAATATCGTTACGACGCGGCCGATCGCAGATAACTACCGCGTGTTTTACGTTCGGACGTCCGAGCTGTGATCGAGATATGACGATTTATCGTAAACGCTACGAGGGATCGCGGCTACTTGAGATGTTTCAGGCAAAGATCAAGGAAATATAGATAAATTAGTAAAATAATTAATTACAGGTAGAACGGAGTGTCTCGATATTTAGTAGGATTTCTTTGTCTATATGCGGGTACAGTGTGAAATTAAGAAAAAAAGGAATAAAGCAATCGCGAAATACAGAATAAATAGTGAAAATAGGGGAAAACAAAGATTTTGATAAAGTTTTTTTATATGCATATAACAGGATAGTCTGAGGTCGCCTAGAATCTTAGTGCTAAGATACTCTGTTTTCATTAAGAACACTTTTTGCTCGTCTTCCATCAAACTCTCGAGTCATTCCATGTTCTATGGTGAAACTCAATCGTATATATTTTTAAATTCGAAAGAAAATTTCCTGAGATTATCCATAATTTAAATATCTCTACCTCTATCTACAAGCACACTGTTGCATCTACCGCTGCATAAACAAATAATCTTTGTTAAATTCACTTCGAAAAATTTGTCTGTTGAGATCTTCGAATGGAAATAGACGTGTGATATACGACTGCAAGCGTTCGTAAACAGTTTAAACCGAGATTTATGAATAACCGGGATACTGAGTATCTCAATGAAAACACTCTTATAAACGCACTTGGACGCAGTAAAAAATATTTTTTATGTATAAATTTGATATTTAGCTACATATAGTATAGTAGCTATATGTTGTTATTTTGTAACGTTATGTTTATGATATAACGTATTTTATGATAACTATTGTAATTTATGTGGTTTTCTTTTGTGTTTTTCATGTCTTAGGTTTTTTGTTGCTAAGTTAGTGATATATTATGTTACAATAAAATGTTGAATAGTATATGTTCTCAATTAAATCTAAACAAGTCGGTTTAATACACTAAGTTTATTTTTTTGAAATATTTAGAAACTGCATAAGAACTTATATAGTTACAGAAACTTAGACTTTTACCTAATTCGGAGTATACCTGATTTAAATGAAAAAGATAATGTATATATGACTTCTAGGCCGTAGTGGCGCAGGCACACGAGACTGTAAAAACGGCGGTTGTGAGTTTGATTCATACACTTATAAAAAAAAAATCACCCGTGCTTGTAAACATTTAGCATACGAAGATCGTCAACACTCAAATATTATCTAATTCGAACAATATTAAATACATAACAACACGCACATATCAAACTGATAACCTCCTTTTTTAAAATCGGTAAGAATACATAAATATATATATATACAAAAACATATGCCTCAAAATTATTCTACAACCAAAATATAAAAACCGAACTATATTGAATAAGTACGCTCTCTTTTAAACATAATAGTTAGCATGTGATGCGCTGACGCCTTTGTAGTTCCTGATATATGGTTGTACCGACTTACTTTTAAAATATTTTGATATTCTAAGTGACGGGCCAATCTGTGGGATATATGAAGAACACGTGTCAGGAATGAAGAGAATAACGACTGTTTAGAGTTCCCCCTTCGAGTTATAGCTAATTAGTTGGATGTTTATCATTTTGTACTCAACGTATACGGTGATTTGTAAAATAAATATTGATGTGGGTATTTTTGGAAATATTTTACAGTGTTTGGTGTACATTTTTTAAGGGGATTTCGGGTTGAAATTTGCGGGATAGCGTGTTATTGTTAGCGCATCGCGTTGTGGGTTCTTTTTATTTGGAGGAATTATATTTAAATTGCCTTTATTTTCCCGCTCTGGTAAAGTGAGAGCGCGAGCTAGGTTGAGTTTCGCTACTCAACTGGCTACGTCTCGAACAATTGGGGGCGCGTGTGGATCACAGTGTCTTAACACGAGGTTCCCTATGCCCGCCTTGCTATATGCGGGATAAAGCGTGATGATATATATTATATAAATACATCTAAAGCCTAATAATTTATACCTACTGATTTTAAAACGTTTGTATAACAGAAATAACTTTATTGAGAAAGATCAAGATCCTGAACGCAGACGTCTAACATTACTTAGACACTAACTGTAATTTAAATGCTCAGTGCTTACAAACATTCAATTTTATTTCATCAACAAATAATTTTGTATTGAAAAGTATAAAACACTACTTATTTTATGGACAGCTTGTATAAACTATACATTTTATCTATGCTATCTCGCCGCAGAGTTATCTTTCTCTCTAGCTCTACAAGAGTGCAGGTTCGATTACTCTATTTTAATTTCTTGAATGCAGGTGGAAAAGAACAATATGTTGTTACTTGAGGTTATCTTCGTATATTATTTTTTTTACGCTTAAGCCCGCACATAGCAGGGTAGGCAGAGAGGACCTGGGACCCTAGTGTTAAGATTAAAGACTTCCTTCCCCACTTTCCCCAAATTCTGGAGCCATTGCGTGTTGAGCGGCGGAATTCAACGCCTTTGCCTTATTACCAGAGCGAGGAACAGAGAATATTATTTCATTTCCTCAAGTAGGAATCGAACTTATTATTTACCGAACTTACAAGTGAACATTGTGCTCATGCACCACGACTGTCTTCTTTATCGGCCTAAAATAAAATATATTTCTACGTAACTTATATATTTAAAGCCTTTTAATACGTAATCCACAGATACAATATTATGAGAGGTTTATTCTAGATAAGAAGTATTTAGCATAATTTGTTCGCAAACAACGTTTGCTACTTTGCATTAGTTTAGAGGATGTTAGACTTTCTAAGTGTCTAATTAGTATAACTGGTTATTGATTTTTTCTGTTACTTGAGTGAAAAATGAACCGGTACCTACCTCGCTTACATTCACATATAGTTTCACTGCACCACTGTGGATGTTACGTAAGTTAAGCTCGTTACCAGAGCGAGGAAGTGACAATGTAATAGGCATTCACAATTGGGAATCGAACCTGTGTAAAACTATATGCTTTTTACTATCCTGCGATCAAAGCATTAGTAATAGTTTTATAATGTATAATTATAATTTTATTTGAGTTTACAATGTTGCATTAAGATAATTACACAGCTGTCTCGTTTGTGTATAGTGTATATACGTGTCTACGACGTTTACTAATTAAGTTAATTAAACGTTAAATTTATATCGAGCTTTATTTATTTATATTTATGTAATTTTGATTTAAAAAAAGTCTTTATTATACTGTACGTAAAACACATATTGGTTGTTAAACTGCAGAACAAAACCAATATATGATTTTTGTAGTGTAGAAACTCGCGTAAACGAGGTTTTATTCGACAATAATCTATAAAAAATTGAATTATTATCATTTTATGTTAATTTACAATCTGATAAAACTATACTCTAAAACTAAGACCAAGTTATAACTCTTTTTCCTATAATTTCTTTATTTAGCGACAAAAACGTAAAAAACTATACAATTCTTAAAAGCCAATATAAAATACAACCAACAAAGTCCAAATATTTAGATTTGCAGTTATTTTTCAACCCTTTCATACCCATCCTTACACCCTTACAGTCTAACTCGCTATCACCCTGTATAAAAAGAACGTCGTTATCAGTAGAACTCGTAAAGAGCTTTATGTTCTACTGACTTCCTCGCAACCTGTATTGTGTTCTTTAAAACGGTTTGTCTTTTTTTTTACCTTCTTTATTTGCTGTGATAAGACGTTGTTTAAGTGTTTTCTTTTTGGGAGGCATTTAAAAATTATTTTTTGAGCAGAAATTGTTATTTTCAGGTGAGTTTCGATTAGACTGACTAAATATTTTTATTTCATGACTTAACGGATCGAGGCGTGGCGTTGAGTTCCGCCACACAGCATTCAATGTCTGGAAAATTAGACGAAGTATGGAGAATGGATGTCAACACTGGCTCTCCTCTACTTGTGTGTGAAGCTGAAGAATTAAAGTCACGACCGGTATATGTCAAAACGAATAAACGTTATTTTGCATTATACCGTCATAATGTATAAAGAGCGACGCATGTTTGTCAGTCTGTCCGTCTGGTATAAAGCCCTGTCTTCATCTAATGGATTCGGTTGAAATGTTTACACAATACATGAAGTTTCTTTGAATCAAAATGAAGGACTTTTAATTTATAATTATTTTTCTTTCTTTCCGTATGCTATTGTTTTTGTAATCGTCTTTGTGTTGGAATTTTAATGTATTTATTTGGTGCATTCTTTTGGTAATGGGTTGATAGTTTGGTTGATTTTTTTTTGTTATATGATAGATGTGTATGGAAAATATGAGTATTATGTTACTATCTGTTTTAATTAGCTTAAAATGAAATTAAATTTCCTGCTTTCCTAAGAAACAGTGCGGCGTTAAACTACGCCAATCGGTCATATCAGTTATACCTAATATGGGAGCAGATTATCTTGACATTTGTGTATGATTATTTTAATACAACTCTCTTCCTGCAAAACGACAAAATATATTTTTTTTTTTATCTTGGGCCCTTGCGCCACGACTGGTTTCTACTATGCTATTTATTATCGCACCTACATACAGTAGCATAAATGGGAAGGTAGCTTTCATAATAAGTATCGTTAGAGATCGTGGTGGCGCAGTGGTACAGCGAGCGTGTAAGTGCACGATAGTGAGTTCGATTTCCACGCGTAGTAATGAATTATTCCATATTTTCATTTCTATTAAAAAAAAAGTTGCTTTACACTACTCAACGGACCGTCTTAGCACAACGTCCCCTACCAGCCATGCTATATGAGATAGAGCTTAAAACTAAAAAATAATAAACAAGTAAAGTCACAGCACAAACCAATATGAAGACATGAACAAAGTAAAAACTGACATCGGCTAATGCGCGCAGACGTGCCACGGCGCCTTCAAAGCCGCTAATCACTCTTCCACTCGACTGTACTATCTGTTGTACATCACGTTATATTGACGTTGACGGCCCCTCGTACTCGTATATTATTACATCTTAGAGTTTTGCTTGTTTTGTTTTCTAATTTTATTTTCTATTTTGTTGTTTTTGCTTTTTTTTTCTTTTTTAGCTTTACGCTGTCTCCCGCATGTGGTACACTGTATATACAGGCGGGGATAAATTAATGTTTAGACACTCTGTTGCCGCACACCGCTCAATTTTAGAGACATTGTGTGTTGATTGGCGGAACTCAATGCTGTGATTTTGCCAGAGTGAAGAATGTAAATGTAAATAATTGAAGAATGAATTGAATGAATGACGAGAATCGAACTCACAATGATTGCGTTTACATAAAGATTTATTATTAATATTAAGATGTAAATTCTATAAGTTTTATTTACTTACTCTTTAATTTATTTACTTATTTACTCATTACTAATTCACTTATTAACTTATACCTTAGATGAATGTAAGATTTCATAAACGGTCGTAAAACTAGGTTTCCAGATTCCCTTTGTTATGTGCGGAATTCATATGGTATAATAAATTACTGTTAACCGTATATTGCACTTGCTTACACCTGTAATACATAGCGTTCATAAATATCAATATAATATTGCAATAATTCATTTAATATCTTTATGACGCTGTCATTGTGAAGTAGTACTGTGTCTACTGGTACCACTCGGTGGAATTAATTATTTTTTCTCTTCCATAAGGTTTTATAATAAAATACGAAAAATAGGAAACAAGGTATCTTATATATTGCTTTTGGCCACCCTGCCATATGTGAGATATAATGCGGAGCTTAAAAAAACCTCTCTTACCTTTGAGTCCCTCCTTTCTGTAGATTATGATGCTTATAAGTAAATAAATTATAGTATTATGTTTTTATAGCTTGATTACCAAAAATAGAATATACAGCGCCTATTATAATTCTTGGCATAACTGACCTTTTGAAACATCCAAAGAAGGCAAGAAATGTGCTATTATATAGATATCCTTGTAAAAATAGCATATTGAATGAACTACGGAAAAACTCAAATGAAAAAGCCCAAAGAAGTGTAAATTTGTATAAATATTAAAATTACAACACTCTTCCAGCAGCACAACATCTTATGTCAACGCGGCGATTGTTGGTTCGATTCCCATTGTATTTAACACAATTATTTACATTTTGTGGCTCTGAAACAAGCGACTCGTTGAGATCTGTCACTCAACACGTAATGTCTCAATGAATGGAATGTGGGGAATTGAGTGTTATAACACTAGGTATCCTTTTGCCTACCTTGCTGGTATTCTACCATACGGGATACAGCGTGAATCGATTTTTTTCTTGACCAATGCAACTTACTATTGACTTCAGCTCACAGACAGACTTACCGTAACTAAACCAAAATATCTAACAACTATAAATGAATAATAAATAAAATAAAGGTAACACTTTTCTCTTCAACAGTACAAGCGGTGCCTCAAAGCAGGCGGCTTCCTTTGATCGGCCCCGACGGTAGTCAGATGTGACATTGGAACTTATAATGTATTTTACGGATAACTTTTGTGGAGTCATCGTTTAGGGCCTAACGATAAAGTTTCAGTTATAGAATAGTTAGAAAATTCATTTTATTGTGTTTATATTCGCTTTGTTAGGTAAGTTTTGAATTTTAAGTCTTCAAGTCTTCTTTAAATTGAGATTTTCTGTTGGTAATTACAAATATTTAAATATTTCCGTCTATATGGGAGTTTAATAGAAAAAACAAAGTGCAAAGTTCTTTTACCGAGGATGCTTAGTTTTTAGACGTCTTCACTCTTCAGAAGGTTCTACTTAAGAGGCTGATTTATTTTTTTTACTAGAGTGTGAATCGAAATCATAACCTGTCGCCTTACCAGTCGCACGCTTGTGTAACTCCGCAACGGCTGACCTCAAATATAATCTGAACCTTTAATAATAATATATATTAAATCTATTTAATATATTATTAAAAAAAAATAAAGTTAATTAATAATTAAATTATATCGCAAAGACCATTTAATTTGGCGTTTCTAAACTTTATTGCTCATTTCTAACACCTATGTTAAGCTCTTTTATGAATATTTTAGTATTAAATTTGCTTTCTCTTTTCTTGACATTTGAATATATAATATATTAAAATGTATTTTTAATATATTATTTATTTTTAATGACTTGGTAGCGCGGCTGCAAACGGTTATGCAGGTTTATGCGGTTATGGATTCTATTTCCACTTGGAGTAATGAAACATTTGAATATTTATTCATTTCATCTATCTGCTAATGAGATAAAGCGCGGCGTTGAGTTCCACCAACAACTTGCAGTGTCGTTCAAAATCATTAAATTTATAATTTAATTTAAAACAGTAATAAATTTACTATCAAGTATTACCAAAAAAATCCTAATGTTTAAAATAAAATAAGGTTAAATAATTATTGTAAGTCCCACAACTTCAATATTTGAACATATATATCAATATCTTATTAACAGAAACACTGACGTCAGATCAGTTTTACGTGAAAATTGTCAGTTCTAATTTCATACAATTTTTTTTTATATTTTTAAGCTAAGCTTAAACGTAGTCTTTTCTTATCGATAAATAAAAAAAAATCTTAATTATTTCACTATGTAACCCTTGCGTTGAATATGCGGAATTCAACGCCGCCGCAACTATCATATTTCTTGTCAGACGCTGCGCTACGACTACTTATTTGTTAATTTAAAGAAAAATTGCGCTACGTATAATATATAACAAATCTATTTCCATTATTCAATAACTCAATTAACATTAAAACGTGAAATATCAAAACAAAACACTAAAATAATAATCTAAAGTCCACAAGAAGTGATGTAAAATTCAACGTATTGCTAACATTCACAATATTTCAACGCCGGCCAAAGCTCATGATGTATGGTGACAGACGGACAGATAAATTGCGCATAATTTATTATATAGAAGCTGGTTCGCTCCTAATTACGGGTGTTTCAAACTTGACTCACGGGAGAAAGATTTGTGATTAGAGCACGTTTATTATGAAGTTTGCGGCTGTCAAATAATAGTTTATATTTATACATATAATATGACTAAGCGCAGCGTTGAGTTGCGCCACTCTGAAAATAAAAATAATATATACTTATCGTTTAGTAGATCCCTTTAGACAGTGTATTGTCTGCCTGCCTGTGGCCATTGTGTATTATTTATATGTTTATGCTATATTTTTGGTTCGATTTCCAATTTCTAAGGGGAAATGATTATTTATCTAAAGAAAAATCGGCGTTTAGATTCGTCGTATACAAGTGTACATGTATACAAATATCTCTAATATAGACAGTTTATACTGTACTATATCAGAAATTAAAAAAGAAACATATTGAAAATAAAATAAGCTACTCATAATTTAAAAGGAAAAAAGGAGAAAACAAAACGAAATCATCAAATTAAATATTTACGTATATTTTCCATTTTTATGTACTTTTTAACAACAAATTGTGAACAGATATCGCAGCTATTACAATGATATATTTCTAGTACGCACGATCCACTTCCGTGATAATGAATGTATTGGGCAGTATATAATATATTATGAACATTAATTTTTAAAACGGTGCTTGACAGAGCTTTTAGTTCGAAAGCTCTTTGTTCTGGAAATTTAAAATTGTATGACAAGAAAATTGGTGCAACAAAACGGGCTATAAATGATAAACGTTAACATTCAAGAGGTTTTAGCGAACATCAAACAAAATAAGTGTTAAAACTCGATAAAAATAATATTATGAGAAATACAAAAACACATTTTAACAATCACTAATAGTAACAACTTAAATTACAAACTATTTAAATTACGTCACTATATAGATTTGGTACATAAAAATTGAGTTATTCTAACTAGAAAATACCGCACCGAAGCGAGAGCGGGCTCAGGATGTGCACTACGAATATTACAAGTTAGAGATCACAGCTGTCTCGCCCCGCGGGGCATCGTTCGCATGATATGAGCCGACCAGAAACTAAAGAACTCTAACGTATATTTACACTGTCCTCAGTTTCGAGTGTCCTTTTGGCATGGGCGTTACTGATCGGCGCCCCCCTTCTTGTTCTCGTGGAGCGCCGACGGTCCTCAAGGATGAAGCGGTCGCGGCCCGAATAAAGGATATGATGGGAAGTACGCTGCGAGTGAAGGATGTGGGGGCAGGGGGAACGGTAGCGGTGGGGACGACATCAGGTGAGACGGCTTGCTGTATGGGTGGAACCGAGGTGTCAACGGCGACAATGGAGGTGTTGGGTATGTCCTCTGCAGAAGTGGATGTGTGGCGCTCAACATAGACAAACTTGGACTCGATTCCCCACTCGCGGTGTGTGATCTTAGATGTTGTAGAAGTTCTTCAGACGTAGCGAACCTCTTGCCACAGTATGCAGAATCACCAGCCATCCAGCTACATACAAATGGGAGTTGAGATGCGGCCGCTAATGCAGCCAGTTGTGCGTGCGCGTACGCAGCAGCAGCGGGATGACCACTCGGTAAAGAAAACGGTGTTTTAGCATGATCACACTGTGCACAGCCGGCTGGACAAACTGCCGACTTAAGTAAATGAGAACTGAGTGAACATCCCGTACAATATGGATCTCTACAAATGCCTAAATCACTGCCTGGTGCCTTCATTCTGGCGTATGCTAAATATGGATTCAAACCATTTTTTAAAGCTTGATGTTGGGCTGCCATCAGACTGCTTGTCATCAGATCCATGGGCAGCGGGAATCCAGTTGGAGGAAGTCCGCCAAGAAAAGCTGATGAAGAGACAGGTACACTTGATTTGAAGCTGGATGTTTCTTTGGTATCAGCGGACGGTAATGTACTTGGGTATGGTAACTTGGACGAAGGATTACTCGAGTCAGAATTTGATTTGGCTTGAGCAGGTGAGTGTAAAGGACTGTTTCTTTCATCAGATTTCTCTGAAGGTGTTTTACGGTGCGCCGATGGTGACGTCCTTTGGGAGGATGAGCTTTGGTTGCTGTTACATCTTGCTTGGACCGGTGTAGTCGAAGCGCTTCCCTTCGATGATGGAGTTTTAGAGTGAGCGTTCACCGAGGACGCCCTATCCTCCGGCGTCCTAGTCTTTTCTCTCGTTAGGCACGATTCATAAGGCTTAAAACTGGGTTTATTATCCACATGCATTGGTTTTTCGTCGTATTTCTTACTAGCTTTTTCCGCAGCGGAGATGAGCTTGGGGTTCGGAGTGTCAGCACCAATCGCGCTGCAGGTCTGCGCCAGTAACGCCAGCGGGCTCTTTTTCGCGTCGAGCTGCAACAAAGAGGTTTATGAAATGAAACGTCGGTGCGAGTGACGGCACAAAGGGAGGGAGGCAGGGGGGTCCAATCACGCGGCCGATGCGCCATTACCCGCGCCTGGCAGCCGTCGGCCCCGCTTGACATCTCACTCGACTCCCGCATCATGTAATCTCGCAGTGAAAAGGCCAATTTGTGCCGCTGTATTTGCGGCGCGCCTGTACTTGCCGCGCTGTCACGTCTATTATCACGACGCGTTAGTTTGAGTATTTGGGGGCGGATTTTGTTTTATGTTTGGCATGTGTTAGTCGCACGGAAGAATTCAATTTACATTTAGTCTGACACGACTCCAACGAGACATGAATATATATATTTAAATGCGTATTTTATTATTTAAAAAGTTTTTGTACTTATTATATCTATTAGAAGCTATAAATTTACGATAAATTCTATTATAAAGATATCGTCGGATCATTAACTTTTATATAACTTACCAACTACAAAGTAATTATCATAATATAACTACAATTAATATTTTTTAATGTTCAAAGCCAAACTAATTAATCGAGCAATTTCTGTTAATTACTATAATCAACGAAATAATTATAGTGTCGTTTTTATTAGATAATTTTAGTCAATAATTTAGTCAAATCGCATAAAAAATTATAATAAACTTTAAAATTAGTCGACTGATATTAGTATCGAAATAATTTACCACGAAAATAACGTTTCGCTTCATAATATAATACAATCAATCATTTTAAATTGAATGTCTCAGTCGGAGTGTGGCGTGTTTTATGGCCTTGTTTATCGTCTTGAAAAATTATTTCTTGTATATTTTTTTGAGCCAACACTTAAATTAATTGTTTGAATGTATTTACACAAAATATTTTAAACTGAAAATGCGTATATAATCGATTTAATTTATTGTTTTTTTTTTTTTTAGTTTTATATCGATATAAAAATATTACAATAACTTTAAATAATGTTATTTTTGAAATCTTTTTGTATATTTTCAAATAATCCATATGTAAAGCTAAAGTTATAAATATGTAGAGCTGTACGTTTTTTTTATTTATTACTATCAAGTATCTATTACAAATGTAATGTAACAATAATTAGATACGGCTAAAAATTACGAAGTTTTATCTCGAGTACTGTTTTCGGCACTATTAATTTGAAAATTGTTATTGTGAATTGTTGAATTGAGCTTTTTATACTGATTTCGTATTCGTTTTATTATTGAAATTTAAACATTAACATTAATAGTTTTGAAGTATTTGGTTGAATATGAATAGTATTAGGATAATGTCATTTTCTGGCTGATGCTAGAAGACAGAGAGCAATTACTCAGTTGCAATGCAGGTGAACCCACTCGGGGGAATGAATTTTCCTTTCCTCCGTTAGGTAACACGACAAAGCGCGGCGTAGAGTTCCACCACGCAATACACATAGAGTCCCTTTCCAAATCTATGTGTATACACTAAGCTTTATATAATTTTGATGACAAAATATATTATTATTAAAAGCTGGTTATACTTATATATTTAAATATATTTTAAATCCTCGCAGCTTGTATTACTGAATATTATTATTAAATATTTTATTAAGGTTCCAAATTATATGATTTGTTTTAAGACTTTTTAAGTTGTTAAGTATATAATCTAGTTTTGGGTAATTATTAAAAAAAACTTGCAAAAGTTCTTCAAATGCAATATAATTATTAGAAAATATATATTTGAAAATATAATTTTTTGCAGCGTTACACCACAAATAGAATTGTACCACTTGTGTAAAATTTTAAAAAGCTAAGTGTTGTTATTTAATTAATTACCGATTAATATTTAAATTTACTTATTTATATTTAACATAACATAACGCACAGCATATTAAATCCAACTAATCTACACTTTTCTATACAAACAAACCTACCGTAGTTGGCAACGGCGATAAATAATCCGGTCTTAAATACTGATTGCTTGAAGTGAGCATTGTGCTCCACAAAATATTATCCTTCTCCAGTTTTTTGTAATCTATCACTATCACGATCACGCTATATCACATCACTTCACACACGTGTTTGCTGCACGACGGTCGGCGTTGAACTGAGGTCTGGCTTCCCCCCCACCACTGACACGTCGTCACTTCTGTCGCCATTTTTGCATTTTGTATACTTTGCGGGAGCTTACCGCCTTGTGCCCCACTACTTGACACCCTGTTAAATGTCTCAGTCACTGTCTCACTCTAGCGGTCTGATAAAAGGATTTTTGTATGAAATATGTATGTTTGCATGGACGTGTGTGGGTGTCGGTTGTATGGAACGGAAGTTGATTTTTGATAATGAGCTTTGTTGAGCTTTTCAGTTTTATTTGTGTTTTTGGGTTTTTTTAGTTATAGTTATTTTTAACTGTATATATAATTTTTTATGTTGTATGTATGAAATATCTTGTATATTGCTATTTATTTTTTGAAATTTTGAATCTTTTATTACACAAAACATATTTTCATAGTATAATTTTAATAAGTATGTTTTTTATTTAAGTTGAAGTAAAAAAATATTTATTTTTTTACTAATACTTTTGAAACTAAAGTGATTGCTTGTGCGTAGGTTTTTTCATGTATTATTTGTTTGTTTTACAATAAATAAACAGTTTTCGGTACTAGTTAAGCTTCAAAAAAGCTTTCATAGATGTCGTTAGTAGTATATGTAGACAATTTTTAACCTCAAGCTCATTCATAGAAAACATTGAAGATTGTAAATGTCAATGATCATACATTCATATCGATATTTCAAGTATAAAGAAGTTACTTTATACACAATTTCATGGGTCACAGGTTCAATTAAAAAATAAATATATTTTATCTTTCGAACTCTTCTAAATGCTGGATTTATGCAGTATGAGCAGGGAGAAATGATTTATTCATCATTTGGATACTAAATTTGAGACCATATAAGTTTTTATTTAATTCTCTATAGCATGTTAAACACAAATATCACGCAGGCGAATTGCTCCCGAAGCGATTACGTAAAATTACATAGTATACCAAAACTAAATGGAGTTTTCTTTGAAAGCTCTTGAAGTACCTATACCAATTTTGGTCACAAAAGCACACGTTTTTTAAGTCATAGCAGGTAGAACCTAGTGTTAAGACAGACACTCTGTTATTTGCTTTCCTCTTGCGCTTGGAGGCTAAACTCAATACTTTGATTACTAAACTGAGGAACAATGAAATAACTCATCCACTCAAGTGGGAATCGAACCCACAGCAGTTATATTTACAGTTAGAACGTAGCCTGCAATGATAGTACATATCCTACTACGCAAAGCATTTTGTAATTAACTACCGCGCATCACAACTTTAAAAAATAACAAGCAAATATATTTTCACTGGGTAAAAACATATTTATGAATTCCCAATTCACATTAAAACACGGTATATTTACATTTTTTTATAAAATACAAAAAAAAAACATAGAATATGAGTTTTTAATATTTTTATTGCGTAATTGCCTCAGTCAGGTAATGGCTGGGGTTTGTATTGCCGACCACCCGAGCAGCAGAGAAATGCTGTCTCATTGTTTAGCTTACTAAGGGACCCTCGTTTTAATAACCACTTGTAGTTATGGTATAATCGTGACTGTAGATTTTACATTTTTCTATAGAATTCTGTAGAAATGTTAATATTTAAATGGTTTTTTTTGTTGTATTTAATATGAAGATAGATTTGTACTTGGGTTGTTTGCTGCGTAGTTTATGTATTTTATAGGTAATGTCGTATGTTTAAATTATATACGTAAAATATATTTTTTTACCAAGCCAAGAAGCGATTCCTCAGATTAGCTAGCTTGTGAATTTATTTTTCGAAATTTGAAATATTCCTTACCCGCACGAGGCGCCATAGCTGTAATACTGAACTAGCATTGCTTGTAGAGTGCGGGAACTCAACGCCGCAGATCATCTAAGCACAGAACAAAATAAATCATACACCCCCACTCGATATCGAACTGACAACCTCCAACATTTATTATATTATCGCCGCAATATATCTTTGTAATTAAAAACCTGTAAAGCATTACGATAACATATTATTTTTAATTAATATAATATATTCTCGTGATAAGTCCTAGATAGTTTATCACAGGGATATTCATTAAATGATCTTAAAGAGTTTGATGGAGATAACGTTCTTTATATCTTAATTATAAGTAATGAAACTGTAAACGATCTTTACATTATGATTATGACTTTAGCAGATGTTGCCAGTTCAATGCCCGGTTGATATAAATTTATGTGTATGATATTAAGGCTTTTCTGAGTACGAATTAGTTGAAATTATTAATAGTTTTTTTTGTTTAATTTAGTTCTTCTTTGTTTTGTTTCGGTTGGCTTGTTAATATTTGAACAACTTGTAAATATGTTTCTTTATTTTATGGTAATTTTTGAGGGGCCGACTTATGACAGAATGCCTACTGTCACTTATTTTGTAATAACAAACATATAATGTGTCGCCTCCAAGAGTTGAATAATTCCGCGAGTGGAGATTTAACCCACAACCGTCGCGTCTACAATTACACTCTGTTCCACTCTACAGAGATGGCCTAGAAGCCCACTTACACGTATTTAATAAATATATAAATATATATAAATTGGCCATACATTAAGCATCTTTAACCGCTCTAAATAATATCTATATAATAGCTTGGTTGCCATTTTTTCCAATTATAATGATCTTTTGAGATAATTACAGGTGTTTACATCGAAAGTGCTATAATCTGAGGGATAGTTGTCGGCCGCGAGTGGTGACGGCGCCGCGGTCGCTTCACGCTGCCCGTAATCGCTGACATTTTACACGCTCACTTTTAGGGATGGCAATTGTGGTTTATTATTATACTGAAAAACGCTTCGCCCATACAATTTTTTTACATAAACTGTAGTCTATGTGCTATTTTGATTGTAAAGTTTCATTAAAATTCGTTGAGTAGTTTTTGCGTGAACATGGAACAAATATCGATCATTATAAAGTTTCATAGCTTTTATAACAATGTATTATAGGGGCGTTGGTTGTGAGTTCTATTCCTAGTAAAATGAACTAGATTGCGTGTTGAGTGCTCAACGCTGCGTTTTTGATTCGACACCAGAGAGAAGAAATGGAAATATAATAAATATTTCATCTCCTCGAGTGGGGATCAAACCCACAACTAGACGGTTTTACAGTCACACTCTGTGGCCCTGCGCCACGACTGGTCTCTCTACGCAGTACATATATAAAGAAATCACCAAAACTAGACAGTGGTAGCCCTGCAACATAAAACAGTCGCCGACGTGGACTGTCACGCTCGCCGGCTCCCGTGTCTTCAAAGGCGGCCGCCGACGTCTTTAACGTAATTTGCTCTGTCATTCCCACATTGCTTGTTAACTTTTCTATAAATTAGGGTGAGAATGAGCTTTTGGATAATTGAGTTTTATTTTAAGCTAACTCTTTTTAGGAATTTATTAAATAATTAATGTTACAGGATTCGAATTTGCGCATTTTGGCAGTCCAAGCGCCTTGACCACTTCCTCGGAATTCGTACATGTTTGTTACAATTATTTATTAATTACTTCGTCGTTACCTTGATTCTTTAAGCGAGATCTATTAACGTTTTTTTCTCATCTATGGGTCTATAATTACAATATAATTATACTGTATTTTTTTTGAAGTAAAGTGAGAAAAATTAGAAATATACTACACTTCGGTCTCTATTATTAATTGTATTTAGATAATCCTGTTATTTTATGTTTATTTACTCACTTAATTAAATACATTCAAAATTCTTAAAATAAAAAAAAAATTACGACTTCGCCACAATTGTCTAACAATATTATATGTAGTAGTTTTTTAATATGCTTATTTAAATTTTGTCATTTAATTTTTTTTCACTCAGTGCCGAGACACCCATTACGAGACTCAAATTACCCACTTTCCGCGGAATTCTGGCGGCATTATGTGTTGAGTGGCGGAACTCAACGCTGCAAACATTCCTTACAAGTTCTTTATCTATTATTACCTTTATCTTTAACATATTGTAATCTTTTCCTTTAAACGTAGCTTGTTCAAAGATCACAAGCATCGATAGCGTAGCGCTGATGCTATCAAGTTGTGAAGTGCAGCAATGTACTTACTAAAGAGAAAATTGCTTTGTTGATAAAAATTCGGATCCAGTACAAAATAATTTTATAAACAAGTTTATATAATAATCTAAGGTTGGGTTGTGGTTTCGATTCCCGTTCAGGTGAATAAAGTATTTTCATGTTCTCTTTTTGGTAAGAAGACAAAGTACGGCGTTGAGATACCCATCACCCAACGCAAAACATCTCAAAAATTGAGCGATGCGTGACAAACAGAATGTTTTCACATTAAGTTTTTTCTGCCTACCCTTCTGTGTGCGAGATAGAGCGTAAAGTTATAAATATACTAGTAAAACTTTTATAATCATTGCTGTTTTTAATCATTTAAAGCTGTATAATTGTATATATAAATATTTTAGTGTTAACAGTAGTCTTGGCAGGATTGCAGCCGATACGTGGTATCGTATTTAGCAAATGCCAGCACGAGATAAGCTTAACATATGTTAGCTTACATAAGCTTTTTGCAAGCTTAAAATATTTCTTTGTTTTCTATAAAAATGTTTATAAAATTGTTAGAATATTAAAAAAAATTATGATACCTTTAAATATACTTTTTCTGTTTAAATTAAAAATATTGACGCCAGAACGCTCTTGAAATAATTTTGTTAAGAATATATCTTTGAACGGGAATCAAACATGTAACTATCGTATGCCTCGAGATGATTTAATTTATCATAATTCTAATAGACTATGATCACATGACAAATGATATAAAAATTTGTTATTGTTGTTGTTCTTTACTTATGGCGTTCCGCTGGGAACGTTGTGTTAAGACACTTTATTCGCCATAAATATTGCATTTTCTCGTGTAAAAATCGAACCCCCAACCTGTCGCGTTTCCACTCTCCCCTGCGCCACAACTGGCCTCGATATATATTTCACAATATCAGAAGAATACTATCATTGCACGAATTTATCATACAATCTCAACATAGCACAACATAATACAGAGTGTAGGTTTCGGTTCAGCCAAGTAGATGGGTGTTCGTGTCAAGCGAGAGCTATCTACGGAAGTCACACGGTGACTTGCTTTCAGCGATCTCTTAGCTCACAGAGCTACGTTTTTATAGACATTTTGAATATTTTGTTAAATTCAGGGATTTTATGATCAACCTTAATGGGAACTATCGGTTATAAGAAATTAAGCAAACAAACAAAAAAATCCATCAACAAATGAAATAAAATAACTGTAGATCCGATAAAAGATTTTCGGATAGTTTCGGATAAGGGCGGAATCTAAATAAGAATTTTTATAACAGATTTTTGATTTTACATACAGTAGCGCTTTGCTTTTAAAATGAATTTGATAAATAGACTTCATAAAATATAAAGAAGATACGAAAAAATTATTCACAATTGAACAGTCAGCTCTTGGGAATCTGGTGTGGCTGATGGAGTCTCCTTCATGTGAGTATATATCATGAAATTTATAAAAGTATCTGATTAATATACAGAGGTGTTGTATTTTAGTTTATTTTAATGGAAAAATGAATTTTACTTTATAAATTTTTGCTAAATATAATTGAATTACTTGCCATATCTAAACATTCCAATTCCCTGCCGTTATAGGAACGCGAGGAGCACAATAAAGCCACTAAGTGGTTGTCGGGCGTCGCCAGCTTGAATCGCTTCTGCGATGCATTTGTTGGGGACAGTGGAACTTAAACTTGTACCAGTGTTTTATTCTATTTAAGTGTTTTAATCAATTTCATTTTGAGTAAATAAGTTGAATAAATAATTTATTGAAAGGTTTTATCCAGTTATATACCAAATTTTGAGATATTTAAAATTGAGTGGCACACAATAAAATGCTGTACTCTGTATATAAAGAGCGAGGAATTGTAGATGATTCATTTCCAGTATTTCTTTTCCCGCCACTCAACCTACAATATCACGTAAATTGGCCAGTAAGTAGTATTCGCTATATGCGGCACACAATGTGTAAGTAAAAATATAAGTTAGATTCATATACAGTGTCAGGTTATCCTCATCTGTATTATAATTTCTTCTTTATCAGGTCTTCAATTTGACCTAAATTTTTGACATTTGAGAAGCGCAGTCCTGCTGGAACGTCTAGATAGCATGTCGGCAACTGTTTGCTTCGCTCTACATAGGATAATTGTACTATACCATTCCACGATTCAGCTTCTTACTATCCGTGTCACTATTTAGGACTTAGTACTTAAACATTAGACAGATTGCTTGTTTAGTTAATGTTAAAAAAAATGTATGAAAGGTATATTAGTTAAAATTCTTAATTTAGGTCTTGAAAGTATTATGAAAATAAAATATATATTTCTATATATACTCGCGGATCCGATAGAGGTTTCAAGTTAAAATCTCATCTGACTGAGTAGTTTTAAGTTGTGATACCACATACTTATTTTTTGTAGCTTAAGTAAATGAACTCGTTTTTTATAATATTTAATATCAGCAGTAATTTTTAAAAGACATTTTTTTTTCAAGGTCGCGTTCACGGGCGACACCCTTATGCCACTGCGCCACAACGATCTCAAAAGACATTTAATATAAAAACGTAACAGAAAGGAAAAAAAACGACTTCTATACGTTTAACAAAGCGTTAAATCGCTTCACGCATCGCGAATCATCATGAACACTGTTAGTTTTAGGCAAATTAATCTAAAATACTTTTAACTAAAGGAAAACAGGCTTTATTACGTTATGTTTAGGTTGAAATTTGTTAAAATGAATGTATCTGTCTGTTTGTAAACTAAAAACTCGTTTGAGTGGAGCCATCCATCTCTGACACGTCATTATGCCAGTTGAGAATTATTAAAAGAAATTGATTGTGATTCATAGATAATTTGCATTTCCGCCCATTCGTGTTGAGATCAAAGGAGTTATGATTTTGCATAAATATCAGTTGGAATTGTTATGGGGTTTTCAACTAATGGGCCGGCGGTAGCGGGTTCATTTATTTTGTTTTATGTTTTGTTTCTAGGAATATGTTGTTGTTTCAGTTTGATTTTTTAATGTTTTTTGTAGCAATTAAAGCTGAAGCTTACGACATATATATATATTGCATAGCGACAGTAAGGTTGTCGATACCCACTCGAGGGAATTAATTAATTTAATTTTTACTTAGTATTTCAACTCCTACTAGTATTATGCGGAATACAGCGTAAAGCTAAAAAAAAAACATTTTTTACCATATTTATGAAATATAAAAACGAGAAACGTTACATCCCATACGTTTAAATATATTTAAAAAAAAACTATAATACAAAAAAAAACCTAACGACAATAGGTCAGCAGCCAGTTCGACAAACAAACGTTCACGCAATTAGAGTAAGCAGTAAACCGACCATATAATAACGTGTTCTTACAAAAGCAAGTTCTGTATATTTGAGTGGTGATGGATTTCATGGTGTACTGACGCGACGATGAACGCTAATTTGAGCGTTTACCTTTCACAATATTGTGGGGATACCATGGTTTTATATTATTGGGAGTAGATATGTATTTTAATTTTGCTATAATTTATAATATTTATATTTCTCTCTCAATCAAATTAAAGCATGGTATCCAGAATTCACCGATTTACTTATAGTAAGGATTTCTCCAAATCTACAGGAAATGTGTGAAGATAAAATACTAAATCATTACAAAGCTTAACAGTTATTAAGTTTACTAGGAGGATGTTGTGATGCAGTATAGTGGAGTATTATGAAAATTGGGCGGAAAGTGGAAAGACGGAGGATCTAAACACTGGGTTCTCTATTCCTACCTTGCTATATGCGCGATGCAGTGTAAAGTTAAAGAAATATAAAAAAATAAATTTATCCCAAGATAAACGAAAAGTATACTTAGCCTGTTTGACTTCCAAATACTACAACCCCTTCTTAAAGACTGTGCCATTAAATAATTTCTATACAGCCTTATAATTGCTTATTATTTGTTGACAGGTATTCATTTTGTATAAAAATAAGTTGTTAACCAGTTGTTAACGTATCGTGTGATCAAAATATACTTAAGAGCGTGTATTGAGTTTAAAACTGTACTTACGTTATATGTGGCATACAGAAAAAACCGTCTCTATCCGTCTCTGTAGTTGTTGAGAAATTCTTTTTTAGTCTTAATTCATCTTTCTAAGTCCAGTAGTACAACTGACGCCTTTATATATATAATGAAAAGAAAATCTTTCTATCCATACAAAACAAATCAAAAATACTAATATCTAGTCCTAGATATACATTCTATTAAATCCTATCCTCACATAATAAGGTCCTACCCTCGTTTGCCGCACGCGCTGTTACAATTTGTTGGTCAGTTGTTTCATTATGAAGCGTATTATATTGCTTGCGGATCCCTAATTGGGTGTACGTAGTGTTATATTATTCTTTATATTGTTTTCTGAATAGTCTGTTTGTTGGTTTTTGTTTACTTAATTTAGTAATGTAGATGTCTTTGTGACGCAGTGGAAAGGTGTTAAGAAAATGCGCGGCGTTGAGTTCTGCTACTCTATAATGCAATATTCGAATTCCGGGCGTTAATAGGCGTAAGGAGAGCCTTGACACTAGAAGTGTGTCGTCACTGCCCATTATGCATTGCAGGTTAAAATGTGACACAGAATAAATATTGTCAGTAATAAAAAAAAATATATATAAAGTGTTACAGCCACTTAGTCACATAAGAATTTTAAGTTTTATGTGAATATTGACAATGGTTGTTGCATATTTAATTTATTTTCTTTGAACAAGACAAAAGAAGGTATTCTCAATTACCTTAAATATAAACTATCAAAGTACACATTTCAACCATATATTGAAAATATATAAAATTATACACAGTATTGAAGCCAGTATTGCGCGTTTACAGTCCCACGCTTGAGGCCCAAGCGTGGGACTGTAAGCGCAACAGGGTGGGTTCAACTCCTACTTGTAAAAATGAAATGTGACAAAGCACAAGGAGAGAAAGGAGACAAAGCACAACCTCAATTTCCGCCTCTCAACACTCAATGCCTCCAGAATTCGGCGGATAGTGAGGAACGGAAGTGTCTTAATGGGAACGGAGCGTCCTAATCCTACCCTGCTACCAAAGTGAAAGGTCACTACACTCTCCGTCTTTAGCTATTAAGATTTTCAAAGTACGTGTTGTTTACTTAATGTATGTAATAAGTAAGTGAGGGCCTCAGCCGCGTTAATTCACTATGATTGATTATCTTTGCCCTAATGAGCTCTGGAGCCGTCTTATTGACACTGGACAAATTGTAAGAGTACAGCGAGAGTATGGAAAAATGTGTTTTATTATTCTTTTTTTACGCATTATTCTCGCAGGTAAGCCTTAGGGAATGACTTGGTGTCATGTTACGCTGGAATGGAATAAAGTTTTTTTTCCATAAAGATTATAATTTTGGAAAAGTTTCACTAGATTTGAATGAATGGCTTAGTAGGTGAAAAGCTCGGACGCTCTGTCATGGACCGTTATTTCAAATACTGGTTACGGTTACTGGTTAGTTAGGTTAGCGTTTTTCAGCTTCACTCTGTATCACGTACGCATCAGGGCAAGCTTAGAGAACCTAATATTAATACACTCCGTTCCCCATTTTCTATCTCATTTATTGCCCTGCGCGACGTACATAGGATTCATACAAAATGATATCGATTTCGCTACCACCTACATATTGGGACCATGACGTTATGAATTATGTTCACTTTTCCTTGACAATAAATGCATAAATAGGAGTGGCTGATGCTTCAATAAATCACTGGCGGCCATCTATCTTCCAGTCAGCGTGGCACAGACTGTAGGCAAAATGTTATTGTAGATTGAAAACGTGCCACTGCTAGTTTGCTATTTAAAACTAGTATTAAGAGCTGTGGCACATCGTTCAACTGTTAGAGTGAAGCTTGTGGGTTCAATTCTCTGATGGGGGAATGAATAATTTTCTATGTTTTATTAGCACAACAGTATTTCAAAAATTGGGCGGTGCGTGGGGCCGTTCCCTGGAACAGGTATATTCAACATTGTACAACAAGTTTTTTTAACAGAATGTAAAGACTTAAAAGTGTTGATTTTTTTTTGTTGATTCAATTTTAATTTTTTTAGCCTAGCATCAGAATAATACGAAACATAACTGGACTATAACTTTAATTCAACTAGAGTTAACACATTTTTCTTAAAACAATTGAGAATGGAACCCACAACAACCGCCAAACATTTTTTTTCAACACAACCATAGTGAGAACTAAAAATGATACTATGGTTGTATTGAAGGCATCATGGCGCAGCGACAAAAGGTATGTTGACTGTAACGCGACGGTTGCGGATTCAATCCCCGCATTCGTTCTGGTTTCGAGGCAAAGAGTAGCGTTGAGTTCCGCCATTCAATACGCATTGCCTCCAGAATTCGACAGAAAATTGGGAACGGAGTGTCTTAACACTAGGTTTCCTCTGCCTACCCCGCTATGTACGGGGTACAGTGTGAAGCTCATTTTGATTAATCAACCACAAAACTCTGAGACCACCTTGTCAGCGCTTAAATTAACATGAAAGCGTCATACAATGGTAACCCTTCGCCGCCGCATAATAAAGTGTTGTAAGCGGTCACCCGCTGAGCGCCTTCGGGCCGCCCATTGAAATGACCTGACTTCACCATAAATATTATGGATATTTATACGGATGACGGCCACAAACAATTCAATTCACGCACAACCAACTAATTGGACATAAATCGTGATAAAAATATTTAATAATACTCCCGTTCGTATAAAGATTTCATTTGAATTCGTGGTAAACGATGCATCAATAATGAACCGATACGTCGATTCAACGAACTAAATGTGTTTTGTTCTGTACCAATTGTTTTATTCACAGTCGATTTTATTTACATGCTGATTCATTCTTAAGTTCTTTCGTCGAGCGTGTACATGTTATTGTAGGTTCGATTATATTATAAAGAGAACATAAATAAATACACTCATACAAATTGTAGTCGAGTGTGAAATAAAATATTTATTCAGAAGCAAACAGGCCAGACGGTTGGCTAGCGTCGGTTACAAGTAAAAAGTAGAGACTGAAACACTTTATAATAGAAATGCTAACGTAAAAAAACAATCACCATGAGTTATAGCCTACATTTTACTTTAAATTGTATGTAAATTGGAGGCCGCAACGACACGTCCACAATAACATAATAATAGTAGATTTGTAAGTCACGTTACGTTGTTAGTATGTATTTAACCCTTTATCGCGACACGCACGGTGTACGTGAGACCATTACTGGGGTCAGGGCGGTGTCTTTTCTCTTTGAATCCTTAGATTTGGACTTATAATTTTATACCGTGACGTGTATTTATTTATTTATTCACCTTAAATACCGGTTTTATTACCGGTGTGAGAATACTTGATGCTCGATGTTGAATTTTAGGGATTCAAAGTTGACGAAGCAATTTACTAGATACTGGTTTGGGATTAACATAAAAATGGGTTATTTTAATTTCTTATATATTGTAAATAATTGGAGGATAAATATGACTTTTATTCAAATAATAAGTAGCTTCTATTAGAATATTTTTCTACTAGGTTTCGTTGCTTGAACTAATTATTATGTTATAGCAAATTATACAATTTTTTTTACATTATTTTTTAATTAGAATTTTGGGCGAAAAGTGGGAAATGGAATGTCTTTACACTAGGTTCTCTCAAGATCTAAGTATCCTCACAAGCCTTAACAAAAATATATATCCACATATATTATATCTATATGATACATTAAAATTACTACTACTAAATTGAAATTTAAAGTCAAACCATATTACGTCCACCAAAGCTCCACGCCCACTCATAACGGCGTCGGGAACAATCGCCCGAGGCACGGAAATTGCTTCTCTGTTCACTACAAATACTAAAAATTATACACCCTGTATAGACCTCCCTAGCCTGAGGCGTTTTGTGTACCCGCCAGCCGCCAGCGCACGAGTAATTCAATTTTTGAACTGTTATGAAAATCGTAAGTTCATTCCTATCCTATATGAAGAGGAGGGCGTTTTAGAAAAATTGCTTGATGAAAATTTTTTTGGACCTTTCCGGCACAGAGTGTTTAGTGTGTACGTAACACGCAAAGTGTCTCGAAAATTCATCGGAAAGTGGGTAGCTGGAGTGAACGATACGAGGTACCCTCTGCCTCTATAACATCATTTGCTCACGTCTCTGGTTCTATATTAAGGCATATCAGACATTACTAAAGTAAGGTAGGAAATATTAAATAGAATATTTTTTTAATATAGATATGGAATATAGCTGTTATGACACAGTTAGCAAGTGTGACCTACACACATTTTATTTGAACGTCTCTTGCTTTGTTTTCATTGTTCTGAATGAAATGAATAATACAGACAGTAAATTTAGATTTTGAGTAAAAATTATATATTTCGGCCAAAATCTAAGGAAAACAATTTACTTTGCCAATTTGTTACTCTCTTTGATTTTAAATTACCACCAAAATAGCGTGTAAAGAAATATAAGAATGATTAACACGTTGCGTGAGTTTTTCGTAATCCCGCGGATTACTTTATCTTAGGCGTTTGAAAATAGCAGCTACGCTGTGAAAGTTCACTTTCTTTATCTCAACTTACACTTGAAATGTTTGCTGTAACTTAGTTAAGCCACTAAGCGGCGGTGGTGTCTCAGAGTGACAAAATAATATACTTTTTAAAAAAATATTAAAAAATACAAAATAGAAAATTAAAAAAGCCAAAAATATTGTACATATCAACAAGTTGTACAAATTTCACTTAAGAGATATAACACTTACAGTATTTACATAATATTTTCTTTATAATTAAAAAAACCTGTCGAAAACGTGCGAGTTGGACTTACCCATTGAGGGTTCCGTTCAACTCATAATTGTATTTAACACGAAAATTTGCGGTTCTATACTCATTTTGTATGAAATTCACTATAAATATGAGTTGTAATATTTTTTTTTATAAATTTTAATTTTTCAGATTTTCCTTAATTTGTCTTGTAAGTTTTAGCTTCATGTCAAAGGTCGTCGAAAACGATGAGAAAACTATACATAAACGATTATAAATAGTCGCATCTTAATTTTTACAGCAAGCTTACAAGCTTAATTTTTTTGTACTTCAACGAACAGTAACCTTGAATATTATTTTATAATAATTTCAGCTGGATACGTCCACGTTGTAAATATTTATCACCTAATAATAAACCATAGATGCCCATATATGAATTAATTTTAATACAATTTGAACTGTTTCCGAAATTCAAATATACTTTATTTAAATAATAATATATTCACATACGGATACGACTTTTAGTTCCATAGAAAATTTTGGATTAAAAAGTAAATAATGAATGCAGTTTCTTTTTTCAAAAATTATTTCTTCCCCCGTTCAAAGTATTTGGAATTGAATCAAATTAAATAAATTAAGTCAGCTTCACACAGTAACCTAGTGTTATGACACTCTGCACCTAACTTTCCGAATTCTGTAGGTATTGCGTGTTAAGCGGCAGAACTCAACGTCGCACTTTGTGTCAACACCAGAACGAAGAAATGCACGATCTCAAGTATTTCAAATATTGTTTATATTATATAATATAATATAGATTGTTTCTTAACTATTCTAACAAAACTCCATCCAAGAAACGTTGAACCAAAACAAACATAAAATCATATACAAAATCATGAAAATTACAAAGACGTTGTACCTTCCAGCCGGCTTAGCATTTCATATTAGTTTATTATAGTTAATTAATTAGAGGTATCTCACGCGTCGTCTGTTTTCATTGCCGCTCCGTGGAGCTCGAAATGTGATCAAAGTAAGCAACTAAGTACTAATTCCCACTTAGAAATAACTATGGTCAGTCGTGGCGCAGGGGCACAACTAAGTGTCTGTTAACGCGACTGCTTGTGGGTTCGATTCCCACTAGTCGAAGAGGGTACCTAGTATTAGAAAACGGAGTGTCTTAATACTAGATTCCCTCTACCTCTGTATGCGGGATACAGGTTCAAGCGAACCTGTTTGTTTTCATTAGAAATAAACTGAAGAATTATAACTATAATTATAGTATTAGAATAATTCGCGTACAGTCATATTAATTGCTCGTAGATTAGAATAAAAACACTCAAGCTAAAATGTATGTATAGATTTTAATATATTTGGCTGTATGTAAAAACAAGTTTCTCTGTAAGTACAAGTTTCTTTCTTTCAGCGCACCTGTGGTAGTGGGTGACAGGAGCGTATAGCGAGATGACTTAGAGTTGAAATTAAAATGAAATAAAAAATATATGAATACTTGAATTATAATATACATACGTAGGTACACATAAATATATTAAACTGTAAATATAATTTAGTGAATAATATATATTTATATCTATATCAATATTAAAATATGGAAGAATTTATTTAATTGAACGCGCTAAATCAAAGAACAATTTGTAGGGCTTAAAATTAAAAAAAATAATAAAATAAAAATATAAATAATAAAATATATATATATATATTTAGTGATCGATAACCGTTTATCTGCAAAGGTAAAAGCTAATAGTAAGTCATGTGATTAGTTTCGAGTAAAAACAAGTATCTATACAAACATGTTTCTATATGCTTGCTGTTACCAAATTTGACAGACAGAAACACTTCACCACATTATTTTTCATATGAATAATTTAAAAATATGATTTCAATATATATATTCTTCTTTACGATACTGTGGAATAGAAGATTTTATTGTATGGCATCTATATGTCATCGTTCTTTGATTGGGCGCGGGGCGCGGGGCGTGAGTTATGAATTGTGAAAATAGATGAAGAAACTTAGGGTTGGTCACTTTCAAAGTAACTTAAGTAAATTTATCCAAGTAGATAATGTTAAATTTATTATTGAGATTGTTTAAAGTCATTTGAATTTATGTGATCGCTTCTTATTTCATTACATGATAGGGAAAGTAGAATTTTAGTAGAGAGACTTAGGTTGTAGTCATACTTCTGTGAAAAAATATTTTTTCTACATCCATCCCTTTGTATTTGACTGTTTCACCATCAGATTGTTAAAGAAAGTTGCATATTTGGAATTATGCATATGCATTTGCATATATGATGATAAATAAAGTGACAAAATATATGCATACTAAAAATGAAAATAATTAATTCACTAAATGTCGAATCCTAGAATCGAACCTACAATATTAGCGCAAACACTGCGCTATGACGGCCTCAGCATGAATGCTAAAATTATAATAAATATGATCGTACATCCCACCGTCCCATCCCTGACCGCACCACCTGTCCCTCATAAACCATCCCGGAATAAATATAAAACGACAAAAATAACAATCTCTTTAATCTCCACTAACTCGCTCTAACGGCCGAACTTAATTGACAAATAAAGATTTCGATCTAATATATCATTAAATATACCTCTTGGGTTTGTGATAAATTATGTAGTGTGTTGACATTGTTGTAATGTTTGAAATATCGGCTAGAATGTCAAAGATAACCTACACGTGTATTTCCAAAAATACAAAAGATAATGTTTCACTTCACTACGCGATAGAATCAATGTGTAAATTGGATACACATATATATTTTTTAAATAAAATTTAAAAAATAATAATATTCATCTCGGATTAAAATAAGCTATTTTGATTTAATGAATTTCTATAAAATATCTATAGCTTATATCTTTGATAATTTAACTATTGCGTTGAGTTCTGCCATTCAACATGCTATACCTTGCAATGTTTCGAGTGGCTTGATGTATGGCGATCATCTGGAAAACAAGGCCAAGTTTGCCTCAGATTAACTAGATGTTATCGGCAGAGCGAGACGGTATTTCAGTTCAAAACTCCGATTAGGTCAGTACAGTGCGCAGATTCGGCTTCATATGTACTGTTCTCATCTCTGAGCGGGGGATACATCGGGGGACATTACTTATCATAGGGAGTGTTCTGGACAACTGTTTGTTCCTACTGAGTTTTCTGTACCACGCTGGGTGTAACAAGCTCATATATTATCCTCATTATATACTGTGCGTGGTAGGAAGTTATGCATACAGATGGAAACGTGACCTCCTCCTCCACTTATGTGCCATTTCTTAGGGATTTCCTACCACGCGTCATGCGACTATGAAATAGCCTATCTGCAAAATTTTTTTATATCATCAAAAATCACGTCTATCTCCACTTCTAAAAGCTTACCACCATCTTAAGAGACCACCAGCAACGGACCTTTAGCTCTTCCGATATTACACATCATGGGCGGCGGTTATAGCTTATAATCAGGTCGCCTATATGCTTATTTGCCTTAGCTTTTCCATAAAAAATACATTTAATTTAACAAACCGCTGAACAACTTTCAACATACCCTATATTTTATGTGTTTTTAGATACCATCGAACAATTTTTCATGGTAATTATGAATTTTGGGGAATAACTTAATTTTGATACAAGGGGAGATTATTAATATAAAATGTGTTCTTATAGCACACTAAATAGTTTTAAATATTGTATTTTATAGCTTTATATTAATAACTTATTTTTTTTACCTATATTGTGTCAATGTGAAAGTTATGGGTACGAGTCCTAAGAAAATGATTATTTTTAAATAATTTACATTTAAATGTCTAGTAGAAAAAGCAAGACCTTGAATTCCACTAATCTACATCTAATGTCTAAAAAAATTGACGGAATGTGGGGAACGCTGGTTCATAGTACTAGGTTTCATTTATTTTCTTTGCAACGTGAGAAAAATAGTATCATACGAGTATATGCTACTTATATTTTTCTTTATATTACTGAATTTCTCATATTTTTAAAGGAAAAACTTATACATATATTGTTCTAGCTCTTTATTTCTCCTATTTTGCAGATAGAAAATGCAAAATAGCCGAATTTAACACTGCTTTTGTGACGTGACGGTTGTGGGTTCGTCCCCACTCGAGGAAGTGAAAATTTTAATTCCATTTCTTCGCTCTGGTGTGGAGGCAAAGCGCGGCGTTGAGTTCTGCCACTCAACACGCAATGACTCCAATATTTGGCAGACAGTATGGAACAGAGTGTCTTAACACGAGGTTCCCTCTGCCTACCTTGCTATGTGCGGGATACAGCGTGAAGCTGAGCTATCTAATAAATAATAATATGCAAGTTTGTATATCAGTTCTCTTCAATACCATTGTGTTTTTGAATAATATATGGATACTATATAGGTAATGCCACCAATACAGCTCAAGGTAGATAAAAGGATAGCCATTATCCACCGAATTTTCAAATTGGCGATGTTTGAGCAAGCCTTGTTAATAAAGCGAAAAAATGATAATATGAATAAATAATATTATACATTTCTCGAAATAGGACTCGAATCCTTAACTCTCGCATTTATAGTCACACGCGTGTGCCACTGTGGCTACCTACGGCCTCTATGTATATGTATGTGTATATCTAATTTATGAATTATCGTTGCGAATGGGCGATCGACATGCGAAGAGAACATTGAAAACTTTGCATAAATAGAATTGTATCGGGCCATCTATTAGAGCGGATTGATGTATGATGAACGAGCACGCGAAGGCCTTATAGATTACTTCATGTTTCAAAGAAATTTCATACAAATTTGAATGCGCTTAAATGGACGCAGGCAAAACATAAAAGTAACTTAATAAAAAGTAACAATAAACACAAGTCAAAAATTATTACTATTAATTATTTATCATTATCGTAATTATATGATCAATGTTATACAGTCTAACTCTAAAACCAACCAACGTCGAGTCTATGCGTATACTGTAAACGCGACGGTAATAGGTTCTATTACCAATCGAAGGATGAATTATTTTCATTTCCTCGCATAAAAAGATAAAGGGAGAAGGAAGAAACAAAATAGGGAAATATATATGTATTTATATTATAAATAAGCCGAGTAATCCTGTCAACACAATGATCCCTGTACGCTAAGTACAACACTATACAAAAGCCGGAGAGGATAAAATCACCGACTCTCGTAAAACGCGCGCCTTACGACCAATTACTGCGGGAGATAAAGCCTTTCAAAGGCAGCTGCTTAGTTACAATGAATGTAAAGTGAAATAGCTCGAGCTAAGTCTTATAACATTTTCAGGAAAAATAAAAATGAGATTTCTTTGTTGGTTTATTTATTTTTGAGGAGAGATAGATGAGAAATAGAATTTAGATCCACTGCTTTAGTTATATTATTTCAATTTTTATTTATTTTATTTAATTCATAAAAATAACACTGTTCTTTTTATAGTGAAGTGATGAACCAATTAAATAAACAACAGGATACAAAATTACCCCAAAACTAAATCGAAATACAAGTCAATAAAGGAAGGTCGTCACGGACAATATTCTGTCACCATTTAAACTGATAAATCAAGTAAACAGAAAGAAAACCCAAAAAACTGTATCAGTAGTGCTATCGAGTGCACTCCGCTGTCTCACGGGTCGTAACGTTACAATTTTACGACCACTTTTATTACCAGACGCTTTCGTGCCCGATTACCCTCGAGAGTGAATTTCGCTGTTAGACACCCCCTAGCACGATATTATATTCTTCCACTCAACCCACATCTTCGCCTTACCAGCTATCCATTGCTTCTTATCTTAGATTGAAAATATTTCTAAATTCGGAAAAAACAGAATTGGACATGCCGAAAAATGGCCACCACGAACAAAATACGAGGGTTGTCAGCAATTACAGTTTAATGTGTGTTTTATTATCACTCTCTAATGTTCTAGGGGGTATTAATTTATCACCCCTGTTTACGTTGGGTTTGACAATTGAAATGAATGTATGGAGAATTCAAAGAGCGAGCGTCCATATTGTCTGGAGCTTCCGTTTTGTTCCTCTAAGGGGATTTACAAATGGTTGTTAATAGGATAGGGGGTCTGACTAGATTGGTTCCTGCACAATCGTCGGACAGACAACCGACGGACGTATCAAAGGCCTCGTGAAATGCAGTTGCAGTTTCGATTGTATCGAGACGTTTGCGGCGTGTGTCTGATGTTCGGTTTGATTGCAACATGTCAACGTGGCACACGTTGTTCTGGAATGGAGCGCTTCTTCGATAGTTAGCTTTATCCAATATTTCCTTTGTAGCTTGTTGCTGGTGCTGGTGATAGGTGGTATATAGGTGGTAGGTAGCTTCGTTGTCATTGTAGAATTCATATCCTTAATTAATGTTTCTGTTTATGTTTAATTATATTATGTTATATACGTAGATATTTCGTTTGATGATCCATCTTAAAAAGCGAAACAAGGCAGTATTTTAATTTTACATGTATTTTCTGATTTTATAATTGATTTTAGATGTTCTTGATGACTATAAAAACGCTACGTGTTATATATAAAATAAGAATATTTGCAAGCAATGTATGTATCGCTAGCCCGGACAGGTAGAATTTAGCATCGAATCTAATCATTCGAAGGTACCAGTGGAGAATTGAGTGACTTTTCACTACATTTTCCACCAACCCTACAAAATCTAGAAATTACATGACGAGCAAATGACTTACTGTCACCAACTTGTCAATAATATACCTATTTTACATGTCAAACAAAGTATTGTTCATAGTAATTGTAACGTCAACGATGCATATATATCATTACCGTGGGCGGTAAACCGTCGGTAGCGTAATGATTGTACGAAATGGGAAGCACGCGATTCATTTGACTTATAAATAATAATGAGGTGGAATATTTAGTCGAACTACAATTGCTGGTTTAAATATAAAATCTATATGAATAATATTTTTTTATTTATTGATATTTTTATTAGACAGGAAACACTTTAGATTTCGGGTACTATTCTCACTCATGAATTATTTTCTTTCACTCACTCTGGTAACAAGATATAAATTATTTAAAAAGTTGTCGTAGTAACTGAACACTAGATTCCCTGTTATTCTTTATGGCAGCTTAATCGCATTAATTATTATATGATAATTAGAAATACATTTACGAGTTCAGTTCATTTAGTCTCGAATAATCTATTTTTATATTAATATTATGAAGCTAGAAAGCGTATTCATTAGTCGATGTCACAGGTAAAAGCTAGTAATACATTTTTTAGGTTTACGCAGGGTCTCGTACGTCACAGTATAGTTAGAGCGAACCTAGTGATAAGACACTCCGTTCCCTATTTTCCCTCCGATTTCCGGAAGCATTGTGTGTTGGGTGGCGGAATATACCATGCGCTCACCAGAACGAAAGTTCCTTAAGTGGAAATCAGACATCACATGGTTAGTCCATGCGCGGTGACAGTTAGTACTCTAGTAGTACCTACATATATTTTTTATATTTCAAGAGCTTTACTCGTACTTAGCATAAAGCGACTTGCATCTTCATATTAAAGTTGAAATATCTTTTGAAACTGTTGTAAAGTACTTGTTGAAAGTTCTCTTTGTGATTCAAAACTTTAAGCTCCGTAGAAAGCTTAAGTCACTTCTTCTGTTTCTTTATCAAGCGAGCTTTTTCTAGCATTCTATTTGATGTTTCATACTAATGGATCGTTTTGTATAATTTGCTTTTGTATATTACGTAATAAAAATGATCATTGAAGTCGTTGTACCCCGGTGGCTCAAGGGTGTGACTTTAAACGTGGCGGTTGGGGGTTCGATTCCTATTCTGATAAATGATATATTTGATATTTTTATTTTTTTCTCTGGTTACAAGGCAAAGCGCTCACTACTCAAAGCCTAAAAATTTCCTGGGAGATGGGGAACGGTAGTGTCTTAATGAGAACGAAGTGTCTTAATAATATGTTCCCTGGTTCCATACATTGCTATATGCGAGATGTAGAGAGAAGCTTAAAAAAAGATCTGAAATTTTCTCATTGCAAAAAAGTAAATTGTCAATGTCAATAAATAAGTATTTTTAACACGAAACATATCGTAATGATCTAAGCTGTTATTTCATACAAAACTTGAGTTGACACTTTGGTCATCGTTCAAAGAGATTTGCTGTTCGCAGTTCTTTCAAACGTCGGCGCCTTTGAGTACAGACTGGCGGGGGTAATGGCGCGGAAGAGATTGATAGACTCGACCTTGGGGCGAACTTTAATATTCATATTTATTTAGTAACTAGTGACCTGGACGCAGCTTCGCCCGCTTATATCCCCGTAGACCAAAGGATCCTAGTGTTGAAACGTACAATCAATTGTTGAGACATTACGTATTGAGTGAGGAAACTTTACGTCGCGTTTCCTCCTGTTACCAGAGTGAGAGAAAAAATATATTAAATAATTTGAGGCTGTCGTGGTCCAGCGACACAAGGATGTGACTGTAACGCGACGGTTGTGGGTTCGATCCCCACGCGATGGACTGAATTCTATTTTAGATTATTAAATTCATTCACTTCTTCGTTCTGACACCAAGGCAAAAAGCCCGGCGTTGAGTTCCACCACTCAATACGCAATGCTACGAAAACTGCGGTGGGGAACGGAGTGTCTTAAGACTAGGTTCTCTGTGTGAAGCTGATTTGATAAATTAGTCGAGTGCTTCGAGTGGGAATCGAACACACAAATGTCTCGTTTACAATTCACACAGTCCGCCTCTACACCTAGATATATTTGCGAAAATCAACCGTTGCCAAACTAGTAACGTCGTACTGAACGTATTAATTTTATTGTCACATAAATCGGGTCGACGTTCGCCGTTAACAAATTATTTTGTAAGTCATTTGTGTCACTACTGATATGTTTACAGCGTAGAGACGGAGGGAGCGGAGAGTTATTGGATGCGTTAGATGTGTAATATTTTATGTTTTATGTATGGGAGTCATTTTTGATATGATATGTTGTGCGTGTATGTTTAGCGGATTAATGAAGGGTGTGAGTTCCAATCTAATATAATAAGAATGACTTTTCTGCCCGTCGTGGCTCGGTGGCACAAGGATGTGACTATATATACGACAGTTGTGGATTCGATTCTCACTCAGGAAATGAAATAATAATAATAAAAAATAATGAAATATAAAAGGGAGGAAGATGACAATTTTAAATAATATATTAAAATTTCCGTAGTGAGAATCGAAACGACTAGTGTCGCGTTAACAACCGGACGCTTGTGGTTTAAAAATATACAACAAAAGTTATTAATACTAACAACTTACTACTAAAAGCTCTAAGATATATATTCTTATATATTATAATATTTGGAATCACGAGCATATCTTGCGAAGTTTTCGTAAACTTGTAACAAACCATTTCCCCGGAACTCCACCCGTAAAAACCTAATTGTATTCCACCACTGGACAAAGTGCTAAGTTATGAGTGACATTGTCATTCCTGTCGCGTCGCGCGCTCTGACGCGGCGTCATTACTGTGCCTCATTAAAATGTCAGTTTCTTTCATTTCATCTTGCATCATTCGCGAGTTTTGGAATATATATTTTTTTTAGTTCACGCTGTATCCCGCTTATAGCATGGTAGGGAGAGAAAACATTGTATTAAGACACTGCGTTACTCACTTTCCGCCGAAATCTCAAGACAAAGCATGTTGAGTGGTGGAATTCAACATAACTCTTTGTAGTATTAACAGAGCGAGAAAATAAAGGTATTCATTCCCCTGAGTTTGAATCGAACCCACAATCGTCGTGATTACAGACATACGTTGTGCTGTTGAGCGACGTCAGTAAATATATAGGGGACACTCCGTTTGACATGAACCATTTGTCTTGTGTTCGAAGATAAACCGTCTGACTATAGACGTGACACGGCGGTAGTGGGTTCGATGGAACACTCGGGAAAATGAATTATTTTCATTTCCTCATATTACCAAGACACACATTAATAAGACAAAGCGCTCAATTAACAAGTTATGCCTAGACATAGATAGAAATAAAAGTTATGTCTAGACATAGGTAGGTAGGGAACGGAGTGTCTTAAAATTAGGTTCTTTTCTGTCTCTTCTACCATATACGTGATACGGCGTGAAGCTATTACGAATAAATACATAAAAATACGTACCTTCCAATCCACGTCAGATTACAAACCCAACAGTCGTGAATAAAACCTCGTGTAATAATTAGCCATTTTTGGTGACAATCATCAATTTAAATGCCAGCACTCAATAAAATTTAATACCCATTAATTACAGAGACGCCTTTTAAAGAGAGTTTACGCGCTTATCGTTTTTTTTACTTGAGATGCCATTCTTCGAAAACTCAAAAGAGAAAGGTAAATGCGGTTAATTATGCCTTTTCTTGTATTATATGACGTACTTCGTTAAATATTTGCATAAAGATAAATTATGTGTGACAGACAGATAAAATTGTGCTATAATGTTCTTAATTTTTAAATTCAGTGTGATATATTATAATATTTTATTTTCATTTTCTTGCAACAAGAGGAAGTTTAGTTCCGTCACTCAATAGGCAATGTCTCGACAATTGATCGGTGTATGGGTGAAGTGAGGTGGTATGAGTGTTTTACACTAGCTTCCCTCTGCTATGTACGGAATACAGGAACAAGAGGAAGAAAATAAAATAATTCATACCCCTAAGTGGAATCAAACTCACAACCGTCGCTTTTATAGCCAGATGGTATGCCGTTGCGTCACCACGCCCTCTATTCTGTAGCCAAGACTATAATAAAAAACATAATGGATGTTATAGAATCTTGAAAATCGACCAAATTGTTTTCGCTTTATAAATCTTCATTAATACCTATTTATTCTTTAATTTATTTTGTTCTCTCGTTAGCATTGTGGCAAAGTGAGACTGAAAGTATACGTGATGGTTGTGGGTTCGATCCTAACTTGGCGAAAATGATTTTTAATTATGAATTCACTTTCACGGTTTGGCAAGGGCATGAGGCGGCGTTCGTGTACTCTCAATATGTAATGTCCCTAAAATGGACGGAAAATGTTAATATTTTCGTTACTTCAAATTACAAAATGCAGTGTTAGGTTTCGCCAACTAACACGAATTTTCAAAATTAAACCGGGATTGAAAATTGCAGTATCTTGACACTAAGTTCCCTGCGTCTGTACACACAGGGAACTGGAACATGGATGTGTTAAAGCTTAAGTAGTTTAGAAATATCGGTTGAGATACTACAATTTACTGTGCCTGGTGGGCGTTTATTTATTGTAACATTCGTTTTATATTTGCACGTTTTATTACACTGCGTGTAATATTTAAAATTAAAATAGGTCTCTTGATTTATGAGACAAAGGCGCGGCAAAGAGTTGCGCCACTAACCACGCAATGCCTTTAAAATTAGGCAAGAAGGAAGTGTCTCAATGGGAACGAAGAATCTCAATACTAGGTTCCCAGGCCCCTGTTGTACCCATATACCCTTCTATGTGCAAAATACAGCGAGAAGCTAATAAAGGTAGGTTTATACTTTTTCACGCAGTGTAAGTAAAATGAACCTAGTGTTTGGATACTTTTCTTCGCGTAGTTCGTACTTCTAGAATAGTAAAGAATCTGATAGAATGTTTATTATTCCTAGATTTGAACCCGTAATTAACCTTCTTATAGACTAAGAAACAAATCTCAATCCCCAAATAGTTAATTAATTATAATATTAAAAAGCACATCTCAATAATACATATAATATTATATATATTCGGATAATTCAAAGTGAATAGTATATGATAAATTATGAAAACCCATCCGCCGGCATTAGTCGCTCAACAGCTGCACATTTGCATAAGCGCGGGCCAATTAATACTGACATAATTGTTTTATAGAACTCCGGATTGGAGATTTATTGCTAAAATATGGATTTAGTTCGTCGAGATCTGAGCTGATGGGTTGTGTGTTGTGTTTGGTTGTGGCGGCGCTATGGTGGAGTCGTTAAGTGATTTTTGTAGGTCGTAGATACATATTATATACAGGTTAAACGAATAATGTCAGTTAAGGAGATTTCTTAATCTTTACTTCTCTACTTGTTCTTTTTTAGTTTTGCGCTGTATCCCGCACACAGCAAAGTGGACAGATGTGACCTAGGAATCTAAGTTAACACACTCCGTTCCCATTAAGACACTTTTTTTACCTTATCTAACAGAGCGAGGAAATGAAAATAATAAATATTTCACTCTCCCAAGTGGGAATCTATTCCTCAACCGCCGTGAATACAATTGTACGCTTGTGCTCATGCCGCACGTCGGCCTTAAATGTTTTTCTATCCTGACGATTCCAAAGTGTATATAATGGCTTATTTGAATAGACTCAATTGAATATTCAATCAACACAAAAGGGACAATATATTAACTTGGCACCACTTCTTACAATTGTGATAAAGCTTGAAACCAAAGAAAAAATCAATTAAGTATCGATGTATGGATGCCATTCCTTCCAAGAACTCTCACCTGTTACTAATTAGTTTTCAATACAAAATTAATTAAGGTCAACACTATCAACGCTAGCAATTAATAATTTCATATAAGTATATACTTAATTAATAGGGTTTTATTTGAGTTGTTTTATGACATAGATACTTTTTTGAATAATAAAAGAAAAAAAAATTGCATGCGAAGTGCCGCTTATTTTGAAATTGCTGTTTTATTGAGTTTCACGCTGTATCCCGCATATAGCAGGGTAGGCAGGGGGAACACAGAAATCTAGTGTTAAGACTCGCCGTTCCCCACTTCCCCTAGTTTTGCCTCGTCTCCAAAGCGAGGAAATGTAAGCGTGTGGGAATCGAACCCACATCCGTCGCGTTATCAATTATCAATATTTATAACACATGTTGAGTCTGATTGTAAACATGATGGTTTCGATTCCCACTCGGGGGAATATATTATTTCAGCGCTCCGTTAAGAAGACTAAGTTTAGCATTGAGTGTTGTAACTCAACACGTAACAACTCGAAAATGGGGCGGAAAGTGGAGAACGTAGTGTTCAAACATTAGGTTCCCTCTCCCTTGTCCGGCAAAGCGGAAAAAAATTCAATTCTTTAACTGCGATAAACAATAATTACGCATTTCCATTCTTTACATGTACACGAGCATAATAAGCATTTAAAATATTTTGAAGGAATTATTTTTCCATTAAAAGTTTCACATTTTCATTTGGTTACAAAAAGTTCAGCACAACTAACAAATGAGAGGTAATTAAGCGCGTCTGTAAATATCGTCGGACAGATTTGTCGATTCTGTGACGTGCTCGTGCTGACTAAGGATTGAGTGGAGTCGTTGCTGTATTTTTTTTATTTAATTTAATAATTGCTGTCTTATATTTTTTTTTTTGTATTATTTAAGTGTTCCTATTTTTTTTTTATTTTATTTGTGATGAAATTATAATATAGTATTGTTGAAGAAATTATAATAATTCATTTCGGCGAGTGGGAATCGACCCACGAACGTCGGGTTTACAACCAGGTTGTGATGCAATACAATATTTTTGAAATCATAGAAGAGGTACGGAATGTAAAATCCTGTACGGAATGCAATAAAAAATTAAGAATATATATATAGTATATTACACTTTTCCAACTAAATTTAAATCCAGAACTGCCAAATATAGTGATATATTATCTTACAGAGGCAGAATAAAGTTAATATATTTCAATATGGCTTTTCTAATAGAATAATGCGTCTATTCACGCCTAGTTAACGCCCTTTGCCATCTCTAATGGTTTTGAAGTACTATTACTAATGTAGGGGACACAGTATTTTTGCAGCTGCCCCGTTGTATGTGGGTACGAGTATGTCAACAGTAAGATAACGTTACAATATAGGTTCGTTTAGTTAAATATTAATAGTGAGTTTTTGTGTATTTACCTAATTTATCATATGGGGGCCTAGTGATGAGTTAGCGTTATATCATTTTGTTATTTTTTTAGTTTGACATTTTATCCCACATAAAGCAGACGAGGCAGGGGGATCCTATATTCAAGATATTTCGTAACCCATGCATCGATATTGCATGTTAACTGGGGAAACTCAACTGTAAGCACCAGAAATAAAACAAAAAGATACCTGATACCTAAAATAATTATCAAATCCACAACCATCACGCTAACAATCAGATGATACACCGCTGTACCACGACGGTCCAACAATAATTTCATACATCATAACTAATCTTATTAGTCCATTCTTGTCAACATCACAGAAATTATCAACACTCCCCTAACTCACAATGCAGTAGGCGCCGTGCACGCCGTGCACGCCGTGCAGGCTGCGGAGAGGCGTCACGGGTAATCGCACAAATATATCAACCATTATCTCGCACTCGAGAGCAGCAGAACAGAACAAAACGGCGACGGCTACAAATGACCGCTATTTTTCTCTCCTACAGCATCCGAAACCGAGGACTCTGTCAATACAAGCGTTTTCGTGCGGGATAAGTTATAGGCGGCCGCGGTTTATATAAAAATAAAAAGTTTTTGCTATGGCGGGTATGCTCATCAGCACATTGTGTTTCAAAAACTAAGTAACATAGTAATTAATGTACATTTTAACATGTACGAGTACTCGTATATTGACAAAAATAAACAAAATTTGTAAAAATTCTATTTAAGCATTATAATTAGCTTACTTATTATTTCTTACATAATTCGTGTTTTAAAATTATTACAATGATTCAGAACTACTAAAATAGAGGCCGGTTTCTAGCGCTACAGCGTCTGAGATGGAGCAGCTGTGAGTTCGATTCCCACGTGAGGACATGAATTTCATTCTCACATTTGTTCACTCTGGTATCGAACAAAATATGGCATAGAGTACTACCACTCATTACAAAATGTCTCAACAAAATGAAAATGTCAATGAAAAATAAAAAAGCTTATATTTTGTGCCCCCCCCCCCATCCCCAGCCTCAACTGCCACCCCTAACCACTGTTATATTTTATTTGCCCCATAAATTACCTTTTATTACACATATTTTGCAGCGTTATAATAACTAATGTAGCGACTCTCAAATAGCATGTAACGCTACGTTATGCGTTTTTCCCGTTATTTATTAGTTTTTTATTGTAGAAACAGCCTATATATGAATTACTTGGTGACATTAACAATCGTTCGGCAAACAATTGGGCAAACAAAAATATTATGGGTCTTTGTTTATTACTTCTGTTTTTCTCCAAGATTCTTTTATACATTGGAGGGTAGATAACTTTGTTATGTAATATTAATCATCACTTTCACGCTGTACCCCGCACATAGCAGGGTAGGCAGAGGGGACCTCGTGAGTGTATTACTCAGCTCCTCACTTTCCGCAGAATTCTGGAGGCATTGCGTGTTGAGTGGAGTTACTCAACGCCGCGCTCTTGACTCCAGAGTGAAGAAATGAAAATATAAATAAAAAAAAAACATTTCCTTTCCTCGAGTGGGGATACAGCGTGAAGCAGAAAAAAAAGACTTGTTTCAATTACCTCGAGTGGACGTCGAACCCACAGTCTGACGCATTTACAGTCGTATTTTTATTTCTTTTATATTGCTAATATTTATCGTTACAATTATTTACAACAAGATACAAAAGTATTGATCAGTTCTACATTCCCGTCAGTAGAATCTAACTTGCATGCTCTGCACATGGAACACGATGACTCCTTTGAGAGTCCGTCGCTTTGTGAGAACTCAGGAAATGACATGCCTCGTGTCGGTGCTATTGGAATTATTTGCCAATGGTGATAAATACTATGTTCCAGTTAAGATATATGGGTATTTAATTTTGTGTTGATTGTTGGTTTTAGGTTTAATTTCTGTGTGAAGTTTTTGTTAATGTACTAATATATATTGGTTGTCAGAAATGAAATGGAAAAATATTGCTTCATGCTTCACGCAAATCAGGTTAGACGAAAATAACTTGTTAAGACACTCAGTTAACCATTTGTTGTTCAATTTTCGAGGCATTGCGAGTTGTATAAGTGGTGAATATCAACGCTGTGGTTTGTTTGTCTGAGCGGAAAAGTGAAAAACATTTCAGTCTTGACGACCGAACCTACTACCGTCACGTTTAGACTCAAATACACTGTGCTAAGCAAAAATTTATTGTAGGTATATAAATATTTGTTTATATTTTCATATTTTATTTTCACGTTTAATTTTAGCATAAACAATTCCAAATATCCAAACAAAAACACGACAAACACTTAAAGTATTACTTTATTAAGACAGATAATACATTACAAAAAAAAAAAAAAAACAACAAGCAAACTTGACGATATAACACATCCGTTTACTTTCGCAATGCAAAAGAGGGGGTAGTTTGAAAAATGACGCCGCCCCGCCAGCGAGATGTATGGACGCCGTTACGCTGGCACGCCACACAAATCATTGTAAACGGTCGATGGTGCATCATTTAAATTTATTCCAGACACCTTCCTCCTACCCTGGGGTAGCTTTTGATAGATGGCGTTTGGATAACGATGAAATTGGGTTTCTTGTTTCATTTTCGATCGAATAAATCATATATATATGTATGTATATCTTTACTAATATTATAAATATGAGGAGTTTGTTTGTGTTGTTGTCTATTTAGTCTATTTGTCACGCTAATTGTTTCTATGTAGCCAACTTCATGTGTCATACCAGCTGTATGTGTCATGATTCGTAGAAAATTCTTAGTTGTATTATTTGACCACGCGGAAGAAGCCAAAGCCTAAAGCTAGTATATTATATTAAGTGAAGATTTTGAGATTTCGAATTAAGCGTGCAATTATTGTCTAGTTCAAAATTGGTTAAAAAAATTGTGAGCTTTCCAGATGTTGCTCGTTATTTTGACGTAAAATTCCGTATTCTTCGTAATTAAACCGCAAATAATTATTAATATTACTTTTCTTTGAACCATCAACTACTGCAATTCTCTCCAATGAGCGACTATAATATCGTTAAGACATTTAGCAAAATTCATGCGAAAGATTTCACTTAACAGCTTTTAATTATATATTTAAATACTATTCATATATCACTGCCCTGAAACAAATGCATACATAAAGAATAAACACCCTCTATAACATTAAAAGTGCTATAAATCAAACTTATAATAACGTTAGAATTATAAAAGCTGACGCATAAAGTACGCATAAACATAAATTTGCTAGATTTGTGTGACGTAAATAATGACTGAATGAATGGGTGGAAATAAAAACAGCCGTTTGAGAACGTGTCGAATCGGCCTTTGTGTAGAGTGGCTAGTTGTGTGAAATTGTGTATGTGGATATGATTATATATATATATACTTATTTATATGATTTACATTTTTTTTATAAGAAATTTTTAAATGTTATTTTGACGTATAACGTCTTAAAGATTGCTGAACGCCGGCTGCATGCACGGAAAATTATGACTCATTGTCACGTTCCGCCTGAGCCGGGCGTGCAAGCGAGAGCGCGAAAAGCCATCTATCATTAATTGTTACTTGTAATTAATCTGCACATTCTTATTTGTAAATAAGTATCTTCATTGTAAATAAGTATTAACTTATCGTTAAGAATAGTTTTCAATTAAAACATTTTTCTTGTAGGATTTCCTATATCTACACTGCTATGTGGATTAATAAAAGTAGGGAAAAATACACTTTTATAGTGACATAGTGACATATTGTTACATCGTTTTGTTATATACTCTATTTTCATTATATATTGTTTTACAAACTTTAAAAAAAATTATATTTTTTTTCGCATACCCACCTACGCCATATGCAAGCAAAATATAGCATTAAAACGCTCCGTTCTCCAAAATTCTACCAATGTTTCAAAGCATTGAGCGTGTTGAGTGGCGGAGTTTAGCACTACGCGTAAAGGTAAAGCCAAGATGTGGTGGCGAGCAAAATCATAATCTTAAATATAAATATTAGACCACTTTTCTCAAAAACACTTTAAACTTAAATAAAATTAAACATATCAAACTAATTATTATTAGAGTCAAATCTGTCAGCGTCGATTTAAACATAGTGGCACTGTTGTGAAATGTAGCACTTCTTGTTTGGTACGCTACATAAAATATGAAATGGCGGGGTGACGTGATGGATGGAGCGAGTATAATTGCTCGACCCAACTAATAATGAATTGGACGTCATGAAAAATTATTTCACGATGTGTGTATACTCTGTTGGCAGATTAAAACCATTTTATTGGGACATGTGTCATTTGTTTAAACTATTGAAAATAACTAAGATAATATAGCCTACAGCGTATCTATAAATGGACTATGGAAGATAAAGATATTATTTTGAGTCAGTAGGTCATCAGGTAAGCGTGACAAGCCAAACGAACACTACAGCTTTACAATATTAATTAAGCTTATCCAAAAGTAGTTATCACTTTGTTATTATTTGTACTTTTTTTCATTTTGTTCCTTAGTTTTAATAAAAAAATTAAGTAATTCATATAAAGTATACAATAGTGGGGTGATATGATGGATGAAGCGGGCGAAATTGGTCGACCCCAGTAATGAATGGATTATAATGAAAAATTATTTCGCTACTGACAAGTGGTGTATACTCTGTTGAGGGGCCTGGTGTGATGGGAATGTACTGCCATTACTAGGATATACAGAGTGTTTTAATAGTATCATTATTTATAATGTCGCTATTGTGAGAATATTGCAACATCTGTACTGCAGAATTAGTTTGGCTGATTGTGAAATCTCAGGAAGTAATGATTACATTTGAAAAAATATTTTTATGTTGGATAATTCATTTTTCAAGGAAACCTGTAGCCATCCTGGATAGACCCCATTCATCCCGGTAATCATTTTATCGTAGCACACTGTATTTGCAATCTCGGACTTTGAGAATATTCCTGCTTGGGACTCCACGGGGGCGCAGCCCTGGGTAATAGCTAGATTTATTAATGCAATAGTGCCTGAATACTGTTATGTAAAGAACTTTATTATTTTCTTGTCTTATTTATTTATTTTCTACCAATATCAAGGCTAATCGTGGCGCAGCGGCACAAATTGTGCTGGAAAATCGACTGGTTCGATCCCCATTTGAGGAAAGTAAATATTTACTTAAATTTATACTTATAGGTCTTCACTCTGGTGTCGAGACAAAGCACGGCGTTATGTTCCGCCACTCAAAACGCAATACTTCCAGAATTAGGCTGAAAGTGGCGAACGGAGTGTCTTAATACGAGGTTCCCTCTGCCTACCCTGCTGTGTCCGGGATACAGCGTGAAGCTAACTTTTTATAATATCAATCTGACAGAATATCTCTCTATCTTCCACTCTCTACACTAAAAAAACCCAACATCTTATTTAATCAAATATTTATCAAAATAGCTTTAAATTGCCACCCCCACCTAGAAAACAGATAACCATGCAGAATTGACCATTGCGTATATAAAACTGCTGTCCGATGACAAACTGCTGCTCATAACGACTCGCCCCGTCGTATTTTTACGTTTAAATGTACTGCACCCTTCCACACTCGGACTCATATCTATGGTAATATAGAAAAATATGGCCGTTTTTAGAATCCATTTCAAACATATAGATGGTTTTATTGAAATAGCTTATAATGCTGTGGACATTGGTGAATTTGGAGTACGTTTACTTTTTAATTTGAATAGTTCATCGTCCATCATCGGACAACGCGACTCTCGGGTAGACGGCACCGTTTCACGGTAGATATTCCACCACACCGTACCAAGCGCTTTGCGTCTTCGTTCCTCGTACGTACTGCCAAGGAATGGAATGCGCTGCCTGGGGCCGTGTTTCCCGATAACTACAATCTGGGGATCTTTAAGAGTCGAGTGAACAGGGTTCTTCTAGGTAAGCGTGCTACATCTTAGACCTCGTCTTTACCTACGATTAGGTTAGACAGTGGTCAAACGCTTACCTATCACTGATAAAAAAATAAAAAAAAAAGTTCTTTAATATAAGGGTTAAAAAGTATAAATATAATTCTGTGTATAAATATTTCTATTTGATTAATTTTTTTTTAAACAATAATTTTTTTTTAGTTTCTTTTTTATTTGTAATCAAAGCCTCTAGCTACCAACTCAGAAAATTCAGAACGAAGTGTTTTAACACGACGTTTCCTCTGTTGACAGTTTTGATGACAATGGCCGCTGCAACAACATTGTGAATTACAAATTTTTGCATATGGGTATCAGATGATAGAGATTCATTTGTAAAGTAGCACACCATGAAAAAACTTTCATAATGAAATATCTCACTAAATATAAAAAAATATAATATCTCATCTGGTTAAAAGAAAAACATACACAATATAATAAATTGTAACAATATAATATAATTTATTTAGCCATTTGTTACGACAATACATTTGTGCGCTCGATTAATTTCAATGGATGTTTTCACCGGCGCATGACACAGGGCTGCCCATCTGCGTGTTGTTGCGAATGTTAGATAATTATACAAATAAATAATGTTACATGTTATTAAGGTGTTTGAATCGCTGTGAGATGTCAGCTGTTTCAGGGAATTTTCTTTGAAATCTTCTAATACTACATATACATATACAAAATTATGAACTTAGGGACTAGCAGACAACCCCGTGGCGTGCTATACGTGGAAATTTGAAATTTTGCACGTTGGTTCCTTTTGTAGAAGATGTACCGAAATTCGAATGGGAAACAAAAGCAATAATGATTTTACGTTAAATACTTGAAGAAACTAAAGAAACTAAGTTGTCATCTATATATATATATATATATATATATATATATATATATATATATAAATAAGACCATAGAATAGACTTAAGTCGATATTAAATCTGTGCCTCCTATATAATAATACTGAACATTCAAGCAAAATCGTCACACTAACTAATTCTGAAGTTAACACAGTAAAATTTAGAAGGCAAATCTGATTACTTTAAGACGAAACCCACCCATATGTCTATGTCACTCACACCTATATGATTTTGAGTACTTTTAGAGGAGCACGACCCGATTGTTACATTTGACAGAGTAATTTGGGTACAGACGCCGCGTCACACCAATCTTATTAGGGATGTAAATGAATATGGAATGAATCCATTATTTCACAAACAAGCCCCTCGACTAGGGTGATAATATTGTAGGGAATAGGCGCTTTAAATTATAAATATCTTATATGGAGATGTTATTTTATTTTTTGTTTTTATGTTATTGAGTTTAAAATATAGGATGAGTGTGGTTATATCAAGGGTATACAGGATAGGCAAAGGGAATCTAGTGTTGATTCACTCCGTTCTCTGCTTTCCACCAAATTTTTCGAGCTTTTGCCTTGGTGCCAGACGGAAATACTAATAAATAATAAATCATTCCCTCGAGTGGGGAACGAACCCACAATCGCCGTTACAGTCACATCTTTGTGACCATCACAACTACATTATTCGTTGAATATATTAAAAACAAAACACTATACAGTAGTATCAGCTTCATATAATTCCCAACATCAAGTCAAAATGTATTTATAATGCGTTGCCATATTTACGCGTATATTACGCAGGTAATTTATTAGCTTAAAATTGTAGGTGCCATACAAAATGTATGAAATACATAATTAGGTAGCGACTTCGAATCCTGATTGAGTACTCCACTTAAGTGACAGGTAAAATTATTCATCTCTCAACTGTGGAAGACGTGTTATTACGTGATAATGCAAAAATAATGCGTGAGAACATTTTCA
>JBAIZZ010000076.1:631292-691735 GCA_037355905.1 Heliconius aoede | reverse complement strand
CGACAGTTCGAGAGAATTCACACAAATATATTAATAACGCAACACAAAAACGTACATACAAAGGAGCGCAAACAACCGTCGGCGATAAAACCAAAACCAAATAAAGAATGGCAATCGTAAACAATATTTTATTGGGGCGATCAATTATATTTTATAGGTGCATTCAATATCGTCTGCAGCCCCGAGTTACTCAAGCGAATGAAGCTATAATTACAAAGAGCGAGCATAAACGAAGATTTACACGAAAACTGTGAGCCCGAGAGTCCCGAGCGGCAATAAAATTTGGTACACACGTTTATCTCCTCGTACAGTATAAACAAACTGCGGAAGAGAGGATAAGGCCCGAAGACCAGCATATATCTCCACGGGCAATAAAATAAATCCGACGCTGTTCCATAATAACATTCAGATGTGAATTATTTTCTAATCCGGCAGTCGGAAAGCTAATAGTGCGCACGTGCTGCCCTCTACTTTGAGTTACACTGAGAACATCCCTAGAAAAACATGAATTTCCTCTGGAAGGGGTGGTGTAATGCTCCCTTAATGCGACACCTTAATAATTGTCAAATAAATTTCTGGAAAAAGTGGTGTAGCTTAGCGCCGGGAATGTAATGACGTCATAAACTTTCAACCCAGTTGATCCAGCGGTTGAGGTGTGAAAAAGCGGGGCTTAGCTTTGAGCGGTTTAAGGAACGCTTTCAAGTAAAGTTGCTTGGAAGTAAATAGTAGAGTATATTACTTTTTAATTTTAAGCCTTGACTTAGCTAAGCTGTTATGTCGTGGTTGTAGGTTCAAATTTCACTTAAAGAAATGATTCGTTCTGAACGATCTGAGAAACACGCAATTATGTTAAAAAACCACTCTGTATTTAATGACATTTTAATAATAAAATGACGAATCAAACGGTTTTTTTTTCACGCTATATCCACCATTTTTCACACTGTATCTTCCGTTTTTTGCACTTTCTCTCGTTGCGACACCGAATAAATAAAAAGAATTCACTTTCATAATAAGCCGATGGCTTAATATATATATATATTGACATACAAAAAAAAATACAAACAAAATATAATTTTGCAACATAAACCAATTTCAACCGTCAACATTACAAACAGCACACACAACAGCAGTTCATCCTGGCTCCAATCGCCTCGAGCAAACTGAAACCAAGTCAAATCTAGAACCAAAATAAATAACTTGGCGAACAATTCATTCAGCTCCTGCAGGTTAAGTAAAGGGGATTGCTCAAATTCTCATCTCAGCCGTGACGTGGGACATAAATAACGTGTAATATTTTCACGCCATTTCAACTCTGCCCCCCACAAAGGAATGCATGTCTGTTTAGATTAATGTACCGTCATATATTTATACCCTACTCCTGTTTTTGCATGAACTTGGCTGTCGTAACTGCTTTTTAGTGATAATTTATAGTAAGCTTTATAGTGCTATATTTAGAGCTGGAATTTCAATAGTGTATTTTCTAGTTTTAAGTCGTGTGAAGCTGAGTTCGAGATGAATTTTCCACAATGTTCTTCTCGTGTCTATCTGAGCACTTTGTAAGATAAAAATGTGGACCCGAAGGAGAATAGATCAAGTCTGTCTGCGGAGAGGTGGCGGTAGCAGACAACCGACAAAAAGTTGCTGCTGTAGGACGACTATGATGCAGTTCAGTATGGGATTTTGTTTTTTTCCTATTTTTTAACTATCTCGCAAATAATCTAACTAATAATTATAGTTCACTGTTTAAATTTAATATTGTTTAACTTTGTTTCTGCGGTTATATATGCGGCTCATATCACTTTCAAAACGAAATCATACTTAAATTATTTGCTTGGGGTATCTAAGCATTGGGTAGTGTATACCTATCTTCCTACCTGCGGGATACTGAGTGAAGGTAAATTTTCCATTTTGAAAAGTTTCACTTCTCTAGATACATCTTCATCTACTAAAATGGAGTGCGGAGAAAACCATGGCCACCGTAAGATAGACTTTTGACAGTTGCTACATTAGCTTTCTGGGATGCTTTATACTTGTTGAAGCCTTAATTCGAAGACGCTGTAATGTATCGCTCATAACTTGCGCAATATTTTATGCATTTCAAGTATACTTTAAATATTTTTAAGCTGAAATATTTTTATGTCACTAGTTATCGCCCCCAGCTTTGCTTGGATGGACTTTAATACAGTAGAAAATAAAAAAAAGTAAACATTAAGAAAAATTAAAAATAGAAAATAAAATTTTTTACTTCGGCAGAAAGTGGAAAATGAAAGCGTTTTAATAGGAACGGAGTGTCTCAACACTAAGTTCTCAGGTTCCCTCTGTGTATACGGGTAAGTGCGGGATATAGCGTAAAGCTAAAAAAAATAACTAAAAATATGTATGAACAAAAGAATAACTTTTACTTTCGAGCCTTGGCTATGAAATAAAAACGCGGCAGTCAGCGAAAAGTACCATTATTTATGTTGAAGACGCTGCATTCATCTCTGTAGGATCCAAAAGTGACTGAGACTGACTGATATATTTTCCAACGTAGACGAACGTTGTTTTTTATTCCAAATAGGTAAGACATTATATTTTATGTAAGCTTTGTTTCTAAAGAACAATTAATTTTGCTAGATTTTTTTTGATATACGAATAAATATAGCAGGGTAGGCAGAGTAAACTTAGTGTTAAGACACTCCATCCCTTCTCCACTCCATTCCATTCCATCATTTCTCCGAGAGAAAATCACATTTTATTCATAGTGAGACGCTGTGCCACGAAGGCTTAATGAGACTTGAGTGAGCTAGGTGTGCTTACAATTTTATAACATTTGCAATATAGTAAAATAATTAAAAAAAAATTGTGAAGGCCAGTCGTGGCCCAGGGTAATAAGCATGTGACTGTTAACGCAATCCGTCTACCCTGCTATGTGCTGTATACTGTATACAGCGTGAAACTAAAACTAAAGAATATACTAATCTATAAGCATATACAATTGCAATAAAGTGCGCTGAGCTGAACGTCACAAGCGTCGTACTTTGATGGAATTTTAAATTGAATAAGAAATAAATCTTGTTGCTTTTTAAGGTTGTATTGACGGCGGCCGTCTCCGCCGCAGTCTGGTTTATGTCGTGACATTGACGTATTCCAGCACTGTTTTATGTTAGCTTCGTATGAAAAGCTGCATTTAGCTTCACGCATTTTCCCGCATAGCAGGATAGGCAGAGGGAAACTATGATTAAGACATTGAGTTCACCATTTTGTTTTAAATTTCCGAGACGTAGCGTGTTCAATGAACATAATTTATTCTCTTATGATGGGTTAAAACCTTCAATTGTCGCGTTTATAGTCAGACTTCTAGCTGCTACGCTACGACGCGACAGCCTCAATCCTTTTTTACTTTAGCTTCACGCTGTATTTGACAAATAGCTGGGTGGGCAGAGGGAAACTGGGAACCTTGTATTCAAATGCACTTCGCAGAATTCTGGAGCTAATAAGAAACGCGGGCCTTCTGAATTTTATTACATTTCTCACTACTCTGCATCCGCTGTTAGTGAAATTATAATATACATAAACAGACAGTGTAGATATTTTATAACTCAAAGGATTTGACGAATGCAAAGAGACTCCTGCGCATCGGATCAAAGCCGTGATTTATATATGGGCTTATCATAAAATATAGTGCGCTAACGAATGTTATTTATAAATGTTTGAAAATATTTTATAGAAGATGATTTCTACGCCATTTTCGAATGGAAATGTTCAGCTTTTCGAACTAACAAAAAACAAATAAATAGTTTTACATATTTGTTAAATCGTAAAGCCAAAGTTATTGTTAAAAGTTTCGCCATTCAGCAATCATCGTCATGAAAACTGTGTGGTGTGAGGAATGAAGAGTTCTGGTGGTACTTTTAAATAAATGAGCTGGTGTAATAAGTCTATTTGTACCTTGATGAAATTTCTTACCTTTATTTTTCAAAGTACACATTTACTTTATGAATAAATAAATTTATTTTGGTGTCCCCATATATTTATATAGGTATTTTCACATTATTGTTAATGGACATCCGTTAAAGTTAAACTTAAAATTTAATGATGTTTTTTTTTCTGTGATTGGATTAATTCCTTGTATTATTTTACTTCAAGATTTTTGAACCCAGGACTTTAAGATTATAAAACGATACAATTCTAATAACGTTCACAAAACCAATTAAGAATGATAAATTAGTCCAGATGACGATAACATTTCGGTAGCTATACGATGTCATAAGTCGGATCGATTGTCAGTTCGTGTATTGATAAAAATGCGACCGTTGCAGATAGAAGGCGGTCATTTATTAAGTTCATTGTGATTACTGCCGGCGATTCGTTACGATTTAACCGGTAGCTGATGGTTTTGTAGGGATAGCAAAAAAATATTATTTTCCTAAACTTAACTTTCGGTGGATATTGTGTTTAATTAAACTGAAAGAATATTAAATTATTTTAAATTTGAACTCGTTTTACGGACAGCATCTTCTTTCTGCCTCTTCAATCTTGAATGTTGGCCGCCAGCTTCCCTAACTTTAATCTGTCCAACGGAATAGTTGTTGTTGTGAGTTCGATTTTCCCTAGAAGAATTGAATTATTTTCATTACCTCTTTCTAATAATAGGTACAAAGTGCAGCGTTGAGTTTCACAACGAAAGTGCAAAGAACAGAGTTTTGTAACTTAAAGATTAAAATAATTTTGACTTCATTGATTACGTAAATTATTATACATTATTCGTATTGTACCTAAAAGTACTTTCGTAAAAAAGAATTTTTCCTGCTAAAAATGCAAAAGTTAGCGAGGGTGGATGCTTGTTTCACTTACAAATTACTAAAGGGATCGAGATAAAAATTTTCATTAATATAGTTTATACTTCAGAATAGCAAATAGGCTACATTCTATGTAATTTTACATAACTTAGCTATAATATTACAATAACATTATGGGCCAACTAACTAGCATTTTTTACTCATAACTAATTTCTTGGTTAAAATCTTGGTTAAATATCACTTAAACTGGTCCAAAAAGGCGAAAACTACAATATCAGTATAAAGATTTTAAATAGACACATATTTTTTTTTGCTTACTCTACATGTATATCAGATGGTCAGTCACAACGATATGCTTTTGACAGCCGATGGTCAGATAGTGTGACAGCGACGGAACCAGTACGTTAATGTAGATGGATATAGCGCTCGTTATATATTTGGTGGCCATTATTTTACAGTTCCGCGTCGTAAGATTATTAAGACACTTATAGATGAAGATTGAGAGTTCAGATATATATTTTTATGATGAAATTTTTGCCTATCCAAATGTCATGTTAGAAGTAATTTAAAGAAAAATATATTTATGATGGCAAAAGTAAAAATATTCCGTTATCGATTTTTTTTTACTTTTGCCTACTTAAAATAAGTAAATGACAATTCTATTTGAATTATCCAAATTTACAAATAATTTCACCCTTATTTTTGATATTCTTATGTATGTAATTTTAATAACCATAAAAAAACACAAAACGTAGAGTCATCAAACTCCATACATAGCCTCATTGTTCCACTTCTCCAGTAGCCGCTTACCACAAAGAAAATTATCGATAGAACGTCAATCAATCACCCTACGACATTCCTGTTACATATGACAAATATAAAATACGTTTAAGTTTCAAATTAAATGAAAAAACTGAACTTTACACCGCTACATTTAAAAACTAAAATGAAATACAAGACATTTTCTATGGATAAATGTAAAGCTGCGCGTGAGTCGATTGGATCACAATCAACGTTTGATTGACAGATAAAAGAAATCAATGTTTCTTTGTCCCGAGATCGATTATTCGGTACGTAATTGGATATCGGCGTGCGTTGAAATAAAAATAATAATATTATAGTGTTATCGGGATTTGTGATCATTTAGTAGTAATTAGTTTTTACATTAATTAGTTTAAAAATACATGATTAAATGGAGATTATGAACTCAAAAAAAATTCTGTTTCTGTTTTTATCTTTCTGTTTCTTAGTTTCACGCTTTATTCCACATATTGTAGGGTAGGTAGTGGGAACTTAGTATTAAGATGCTCCATTTCCTACAAGCCGCCTTTTTTGTACAAATTTAAGTTGACTAATCTTTAACTTGCTAAGGTATATTGAGTAAAATAAAACAATAATTTTATTTTTGATTTCAGAAAAAAGGCTTTTGTATGTAATATTTTACTGCAGCAATGTGTTGGACGATGGACGTTATATTTGTCATAAATATTAATTTTACTGTGAGTTACGAACGCTCGTTATGCTAGTAGTATTTATATAGAGAAACATATTTTCATAGAAAATAAACAACAGCCAAGGATATTGTAACACTATATACTCCAATCCAAAACTTAACGCTATATTGAACTAAATTAAGCAACAAAAAAATTCAACAAATATTTATATACAATTCCTCGAATAAAACCTGAACTTTAACTATCCTTTACAGCAAACATAGTGAGCAGTCACTCCGCCAGTCTAACCGCCACCGGGTACTAAAATGTCAGTAGCATAAAAGCACTTTCATACTTAGAGGAGCTTCTACAAACAATAAAGTACAATTATTTCTTTAATATATTCAAGATATTTGCTCAGCCTGTCAAAATAGCCACCTACCGATGCAGTAGAAGTAAGAAAATAAACACTACAGACGTGAGGTCGAATTCACGATATCTTACTACGAGTGTTTGTTTAAAAATTAATAATTTACTTGGTTTAGATGTACCTACCTAACTGTTGCTTAAATAATCCTCTAAGAGTTAGTGTGAGTGTTTATATAATTATTATCAATATTCTTTAATTTCTAATATATTATTCTTATTTATTTCATATAACTTCTTCATCCCGTGTTTATTAGGGTAGGTGGAGAAAGCCTTACTTTACCCGCTCTGGTAACGAGGGATGAAGTAGTTCCGCTTCAAAGATAAAATTAACGCGTGGTTAAACGCTGAAATTTAGTATGCAGATCCCTCTCGGAGTATTACAATAATTATTTGGTCATCAATTGACAAAACAATTACTATTATAATCGATTCATATTTTGTAATTTTTTCTCGTTAATCCTCTAGACGTTGAAAGGAAAACAAAAAACATAAAATTTTTGTATGAACAACTATTGAATAAGCCTTAAGCTATATACTAATCGTATTTACACTCTTCACACTCGTACAGTTGGGTGGCGTGCTACTGTTTACCTTTCGTCTAGAAATTCAATGTCGTAACACATTTTTTAAGCAAAAATCTATCTTATTACAAAAAGAACAGGGTTCGATTCCAATCGCGTGTTGAGGTAAAAACTTTCATTATGACATATGAGTCTGTGTTTAGAGAAACAACATTTCTACAACGGCGTTTTTTTAAGCCTCCGTAATATTATTTTGTTTGACTACTGAACGACGGTTGTCAAATCAATATTTGTTATTACATCTCCTTGGCTATTACTGGCTGACGTCACTAAAGAATATATACATTTGTCTTATTTTTTGTAGGTTCATGCTTCATTTTATTACTATCCTACATATAGTAAAATAAGCAGAGGAAACCCGGGAGCCAAGTGTTAACCCTCTCCGTTTTCCACTTTCCGCAGAGTTCTTGAGGCACTGCATGTTGAATGGCGTAACTCAATGCCACCCTTTGACTCATTACCAGAGCGAGAAAGTGAAAATATTAAACCTTTCGATCCCCCGAATGCGAATCGAACCCACAACTGTCAAGTTTACAATACCATGCTTGTGGCTCATTGGGGAAAAAGCTGTTTTCTTTGCATAAGTACGCAAAATTACGTTAGCTTCTATATATTTGAACAAATTTCGATGATTGTGGGTTCTATTTTTATTCTCGTAGTAACTTAACGAGGAATTCGTAATTGTACTACTGTAATAGTACTTTTTTTTATTACTACTGTAATAAAAACAAATATTTAAAAAATATTTAAATAAAAATATCTAGTATCATCATCTTATTATATATATATACAATAACATCTAATTATCCAAAGTAACAAAAATGAACATACAGCATTCCTCTAGGGTGAATTGATTGGGGTCAAACCCCCTACCATCGCTTAGAGTTCCTCAACATACCGCAACGCCGTCTTCATATCTCTACGGTAAAATTTTATCGATCTCTCGACACGTCGGCAGCTTTGATTAAGCGAAGTTAAAAGGAAAGATAACGCTGCCGGTCTCCAAAATGGGGATTTTGTGACACCGCCACTTAATTGAGTGAACCTCGCCGTCACCTGTTTTTTAGATTACGTACGCAACTTCAACGGTCTCACGTGTTCAGTTTTCTGTATTCATCGATAACCTATACGAATTTAATAGCTGTAGATAAGGTTGTAGATAAAATAGATGTTTTATTTGGGTTGGATGTTTAGTTTTTCGTACAAAGTAGGGCTTAATTGGTCACACTTGAAGGGATGATTGATATTTCAGCAGGTGTAGGATAATGTGAAATAAGTGGACAGAAGTTTAGGGTTTTTTGTTTAAATACAAGGAGAAGATAACTTTTTATGTTGAGTGACAGGAAGCAATTGTATCTTCTGTATGTCTTGGAAAGTAATTACTTAGATCGGATAAATCTTTATTTTAAAGTTATTTATTTAGAATTTAAATCTGAAACGAATATACCATCTTCTTAGATAAACCCACATTTATTAAAAAAACATGAAAAAAAAACCGATATTGGAAAAAAAATGATAAATAATCATTATTTAGCAGAGTCACCTACAATATTGGCCATATCGGTCTATCTGGGGGTTGCCCATAAAATCTTTTAAAATCCAGTAATAAACCCTCTTACTTTGCACCCACCTTTACGCCTCAGTGTCGTTCATCATCGTCACAGATGATTGATAATACTTTTTCAAACGCTAGCTCTTCAATCCTTGCTTTGAATACCATTTTCAAAGGAAAATCGACTTAAGTCTTAAAAGATTAACGTCCATATTGTCCCATCCAGTGTACAGACAACTTTTAGTAACCTTTAAAGTAATTAGAACCCTTTACCCTGGAATTAAAGTTAAATTTAGATCGAATAGTAAGTTTAAGTCGTTTATAGCATACTTTGCACACAATGTACGGTTTGGCCAAAGGTTTTTTCAGTGGATACAGAGCTGATGCCAATACCGCGGTCTTGATGAAGATAAATGTAGCATTGGTCGTCTTTTAATTGGAAAACCTATGAATTTATAATTTTTCTTCCAAATCATATGTGTGAATATATATTCTGTTAATGAAATTTGATGAATTTTAAATTATTTTTGCCGTCGTCGAGGTCGTCGTGGCGCAGCGGCACAAGGGTGTGACTGTAACGCGACGGCTGTGGGTTCGATCCCCAAGCAAGGAAGTGAAATATTTATTTATGTTTATATTTCCATTTCTTCGCTCTGGTGTTGAGACAAACTACTAGGTCCTGCCATTCAACATGCAATGCGTCCAGAATTTCTTAAACAATTTTTCAACGACAATGTTATTAGATGTCACATGAGGCCCTGGTGTGGCAGCGACACAGCATCTACTTGTAAACGCAATGGTTGTCAGCTTAATGCAAACACATTTCTTACAAAATGTGAAACTTCTTTTCAGTTTTGAGTGATAATCGAATCTACGACCGCCGTGTTTACAGCCAGACACTGTGCTGCTACGACACGGCGGCTAAAGTAGCTATAGTTTTTTATTAACAAATAAAATCCCATAAAACATTGATCCACTTTGACATAATGGAAGCCATGAATATGTTATTCTAGACAAAGGCTCAAAAGAAAGTCTCAAGTCAGACATCTATATAATTAGCATAACTTAAAGACCGACGCTCGTAAATTCAGCAATCTGGCGGTAAATGATCAGACAAAAGAAGAAACCACTAGAAAAGTAGAATGCAAGACAGGACCTTAACAGAATTCTGATGAATTGAATTGAATATATGGCAAAACCTGGAACGCCGCGGAATGTCGCTCCCGGTCGCATCAAACTTCACGGGTGGGTGTGGGCAAAAAGTTATGGCTTATTGCGATGCGGATTTATTTGTAGGGACCGAATCCGAATTCTGGATTCGGTCTGGTATTTGCATATATTTCTGATTGCTAATTTATAGCAGGTAACGAACTGGCGAAGTGTTAAGACACTCCGTTCGAAACATTTTATGATGAGTGCTGTAATTTAATGCCGCGATTTGTTTTTCTTTACCAGAAGGAATATTTAAAATAACTTATTCCCGAGTGGAAATCGAATCCACAATCGTCGTGTTCACAGTCACACGCTGCCGTAAATTGAAATACTTATAAATACTTATATATATAACTTCTATATAAAAAATCTACAAATGATGTCTGTACACGATCGAGATAAAGTGAAGAACACTTACAGATATTGAGTTTAATTAAATTCAATTGTTCCCTTATATTGTTCTGTATTCGAAGAAGGCTTTGTCGTCATATTTTCTTATTCTGTACAAAATACAGCTAAGTGTTTTCATTTATATTTTAGAGCACTCGTGTTTTTGTCTGGCTGTTCATTAATTGATGTACGTGCTTACTGGTGGAACTACGCTGTGCTTTTTCTACTAGAGCGTGGCAATAAAAATAATAAATTCCCCTGGTTTTGAATTGAACCTAAAGCCATTACACTTACATACAAAAAAAAATTGAGTTATGTAAATATAAATTTAAGTTACTTATGTTCTTTCATAGAAATGAATAAAAATTTTTATACATTCCATGAATATAATTTGGTTTACTCACACAAATAAACAAGTACCTATTACATTTACAACTTATTTGAACATTTTTCAAAGGAAAGAATAGTTTTACTCTTACTCTTACAATAGTTAAATAACGAGACAAGGTAATAAACATTTTTATTTTATTCTTTGTTAGGTGTGATAAGTTATTGTATAGATTATATAGAAAACAATAATAATCTATTAGAATACGTTATTACTAACTAACAAAAAACTAAATACGTCTAATTCTTTTTCCTTTTATTTTAACTTTTTTTTACAAAAAGGTTTATCCAGGCTTAAAACACTAGAATAATGTGATCCTTTTTTTTAAACCTCTTTAAACTTCTTTATCTAATTTACACCTATTGTTATTGATGAAAGCTAAAGACCATTCGTAATTGCCAAACAGATAGTTAAAAATATTGTTATTGTTTCATTATACAGTTTTATTATATTGTAAATGTTAAGATAAAGGATAGAAAAAAAGATCTATTGAAGAATGTATGACTCAATTGGCGCATTTGGACAGTTTCCAAGAATTGCGAGTTCGAGTCTCGCTGGGAAAGCAAAGGGAACGTAAGTGTTAAAACTCTCCGTTTCCCAATTTCCACCGGACGTGGCGTAGCGTATTGAGTAGTGGAACTCAGCGTCACGCTCTACCTAGTTACCAGCGCGAATGAAATGAAAATATAAATAAATAATAATTCGTTACCCTGCGCACATCTTACCGCATATTTTGTAAGTGGGAATAAAAAGTTCACAGAATTTGATATTTCCGACGAACGTGCTACCTTTAGCTTCATTTAGACACCCATTAACTCATTCATATTTATATTAAAAACACAAAAGACATGAAAATTAACAAGTGTTTTTTTACACACAGATATTTTTAATAATATCTTAAGGAACCAGAAAAGGAACTTCCATTCACAACTCGATGCCCACCCAGGAAGTATAAACAATGACCAGGTAAGGCGATTAGTTGGGCGCCAGAAAAAAAAACGGCGGCGCCTAAAAGTATGGCATGCTTGTAATTACTTTAATAAACTAATGATAGCGAGAGAAACGGCAACTCACTTGATAAAATGAAGGCGTGCCTGTAATTTCTAGTTGCCGATTCATTCCAGGTCGGTGTAAAACATTATGTGTGATATTTTTTATTTATTTTTGGGAAATTTTTAATATCTTGTGTCATCGTCGCTTGGGGCAATTATTGCAATTATTGGAATAAGAATTCGGCGTAAAGTAGAGAACGAGAGCGTCTTAATGAGAACGGAGTGTCTTAAAGCTAGATTAGATAGTCATATGTGGGATAAAGCGAAGTCTAAAAAACTATATAATAATTCTACAAAAAACCCCTTATTTTGCTATTTCTAGGTAAAGTTACCTGCGTTGCGGCAGCAGACGTTACCTCGAGTCAGTCAGTAAATGTCAGCGCGATTGTCTGTCGGTTATTTCGGCAAATTATATGTTATTTGAGTGGGCGCCTCGTTGCTGCGGTATCGGAGGGTAGAGCGCCGTGACGCGGCAGGGACGAATTGTGGCTGTGAAATTGTTGTATTTTGATTTGTTCACATTGTTTCATTATTATTTCTAATAGAACACTGTACTTTTGCATGTAGGTCGTTAAAAAGTATATATACTAGTATTATAATATTGTTTAAATTTTATTACGATTTTGAAATCTCAAAAACGTATACTGTAACTGCTTTCATGGACAATTGGACTGGCCATACAGTCCATTATAACGGTTCTCCATTAATTGAATAAGGAAAAAAAAGTTATCTGATGCTCTAGATTTAAAAAATGAAATATTTATATGTTTTGCAAAATTCTTTACTAGATACTAGAGGTGATTACAAAAGTATGAGTTCCAAAAAATGGACTCTGATGCCTGAAGTATGCCAATAGTTGCATGTCACCAACCTCTTTTATTTAATCAAAAACAAATAAACACCAAATACGTCCTTCCCCCCCTCTTCCCCCCACTCCACCACTATAATAACTACGCGATTAGAGCGCGTGTGTTTTTACAAAGAGCCGAAGCCCGAGCCGAAGTTAATGATCGTCACTTAGAGTCTGATTTGCGGTGAATTATAACTCGGATAAATATAGAGTCCACATGTCTATTTCAAGCCGCTAAAGTTATTTAATTTTGAGGCCAGCCGTGGTCAGGCAGGTTGTGGGTTCGATTTCTGGTAACGAAGCAATGCTTCTAGAATTCGGAGGAATATCTGGAACGGAAATGTCTTAACACTAGTAGGTTCTGCTTACCCTACTAAGAGTTAGTTGTTAGTTACAATGCCATGTGGGATTGATGTGGGACAGCTGTATTTATTTAAATATGTCGGCTTATTTTATAATAAGTAAATATATTCGTTTTAACACTCTTTAATTTTGTCAATTGAACGGACCGAGCCACCATATTTTTAATATTATATCATCATGAAATTTGGCAGTTACACGTTGGTTAGACTCGAGCTGTTCTGATAACTAATGGAGTCAGGAGCTGAATAGAAGAATCCTTCACAAGTTACTAGTATACTTTAACTGTTGAAGCCTACCATAACATAATTTTGGCGATGCTTACGCAGTCTCTTAAGTAATTAATTTTATTTACAACACGGGATTTTGTGTTTAAAATACTTATAATATGTCCTCCTCAAAACTTCTCAAACTCCTGTCTGAATTCATATTACAAGTTCTGAGAGGACAACGTAAAGGAATACGACACTAAGCCTTATTTAATCAAAGAAGAAGAATAAATAAATAAATTTAAATATTTTATTAAGTCTATATAAAATAAAAAGTAGTCGCTGTCATGTGTGAATATTTTTTATGAATCGAACGGCATCGAACATACAACCATTGCTTACAGTACGACGCTGTCCATTGCACCACGGTGACTTTGTAGGTATTTCAAGCTAAATAAAATACGATAAAATCAAAATTACTTAAAAACTTTTGAATAATTAAAAAAAGATGGAACCACAAAATAAAACTATAAAATTAAATTAAATTTATATTAATCTGATAATACTGTAATAGTAAAATTTAAATTATTAATTAAAAATGTTAATTTGTATGTAATTAATTTATTTAGAATTGCAATGCAGGCGGCCATGTTGTAGGCGTGGCTTCAAGTCCCGCCTCTACGAACACGTTCTCATTCAATTTAGTGCGAAATGATAATAAATTTTATATTTATTTTGAATGTTAAAATAATTTAAACTTTATAATATAAAAATAAATCATTATATTAATATAATATATTATATATTTTTGTTTATTTTATTAAGAAAGTTTATGATTTTAGGTTGAATTGAAGTGAAAAATTATTTATCACAGTTTTGTTATCACTTAAAAATTTAAGTTTTTCTAGTAATAAAAAACATATTAAATAAAAATGATCGTGTATCAAAATATATATATAATTATGTATTCTTGCATTTCTTATACATAACTACTCTGATAATATTTATATCATATTTTTCTTAAACGAATGAATAAGGCACGAAGAAATATATATTTACACAAATAATTACTTATTAATAATGAATAGTTGTTAAATAATGATAAGTATTATTATAATTATAAACAAATAAACAATGCAACAGCCTGCAGTCGGCCATGTTGGAGGCGTGGCAGTAACTCCGCCTTAACACGTGTTCAAAGTATCTTTATAGATTACTATCAAATTATAATAAATTATTATAAGTGGGCCAGAGTCCGACTGTAAGCGCGAAGATTGTGGGTTCGATACCCGTTTGGGGAATGATTACATATATATTTATTATCATTTCGCCGATCTAGTAGACGAAGCGTGGCGTTGAGTTCCGCTGATCTACATATTATTTCTTGAAAACTGATGTGAGTGGAGAGAGGAGTGTCTCCTGCTATGATGGAAAAAGCGTAGAGCTGTTTTTTAATTTTAAGATTATTAGACAATAACAGACTATGCCTCTTATATATAAGGAATGTATTATTTTTAGGTTTTTTTATCTGAAGTCATTGATTATGACTGAATGAATGAAAAAAACTGGACAAGCCAGAGTCCGGCTCACCCACTGAAGGTTCCGTATAATAATTAAATATCACGATTTCACGCTGCGTCGTAAAAAAGAATAAAATATGTATAGAAATATGCAAACCAAGTTTTTTCATCTGATATCTCACTTGAACTAGTGGTTTTCATATCAAATTTTGCCCTCCTTTTAAGGCTATTATTTATGGGATTTAACCACAAATGTATTTTTTCCTGATCTAGTACTACCTATACATGCTATCTGCCAAATTGTATGATTCTAGATTAACTGGAAGTACCCTATTAATTTTGATTTCCTTTACAGTATCGAAATAGGCCTTATTCCCCTATAAAAGGCCATATCTTTTTTTAAAAGACCGAGACCAAATCAATTAATGACTCTTGTAAGCTCTTCTCCGGTAGAAAATCTCCCATTTCTTACTACAATTTCCAAGTTTTCACTGTTTGTGAAGCCGACAACAGAGCCACGCTATAGTGAAGACTAAAAAATAACAATTTTATTTAATTTAAATAGCTGAGTCAGTAGCTATCTGTGCCACCTGTTACAAACATTCAATGAAAATAAAAAATAAATAAAACAATGATGTGGTCGTGCACAATCTGACTGTTAACGTGCTGGTTGTCAAATCATTACATCTCTCTGCCAATAAGACAAAACGCGGCGTTAAGTTGCGCCACTCAACACGAAAAAATTGCATCAAAATAGGGCAGTAGGTTCTCTTTGCTATATGCGAGATACAGTGTGAATCAAAAAAAAATAAACATAAATTAAATGACTTTTTTTATAAAAAAACAAGCGTTTTAATTACAAAAATACTTTTTAATTGTTAATTGAGTTCGATTTATTGCTGGTTTCGTTAATTGAACGCGAAAATAATAAATGTTCTTGACAACTTTCATAAAATATTACTTATTTCAAGGGAACGGTTGTGATGGAACTGGAACAATTAAGATATTTATGAACATAAATATGTTGTATAATTTACTGCGATAAAAATAACAGGTTCAATTTTGCAGAAAAAAATATTATAAATGAAAAAGAAATGTATTTAGATAAATAGGGGAGAGCGGGGTACGTTTTAACGGAGGTCAAAATTAACAAATATATTTCTTTTCAACGTGAATTGCTATAATTATAATACTTTATTTAGTAATATTATGTACAGCCGAACATGTCATGGAATTATGATTTTTTATTACCTAATGATTATCATAGGTGAGTAATACAAAAAATATTAACTAATAATTGAAAATAAAAACCATAATACAATATTTGCTATTACCAGCCCCGCTCTACTCTTTAATATTAATTAATATAAACTGTCATCGCGAAATACGTGCATTCGATTCTTACTTGGGGCAATAAAATAATATTTTCATCTTCATATTAATATACATAAAATGCGGCGTTAAATTTTTCCACTCAACATGCGGCCTTAAATAATTTTTAAGTCTTAAGCAAGAATCGGTATGTTGAAAGATATAAAATTAATTTTAATCGTGGTAATAAAATTGGAATATCTACATATATATTATGTAGATATATATTTTAATCTTTATATTATCTAAATTACGTTTCTTATAAAAGATCGTAAAATATATTAAAATGTATATTTTGTTCTTTGCTAATACTATACTAGTCGATGCTCGTGATTTTGTTTGTGTTAATTCTTATATATTTTCTACATTATAGTTTCGAGGCCGTCGTGACGTAGTGACACATCGTCATCGTCGTCCTAAGCACATCAGTTGTGGATTCGATTCCCAATCAACGGAATAAATAATATTTTTTTCGCTCTGGTGACGACGAAAGCGCAACGTTGAAATACAATGTCTCGAAAATTTGGTCAATAATGAGACACGAAGTGTCTCAACACTAGTTTCCCCCTGCTCACCTACGTACATTCATAGTTCAAAAAAAGTAAAACTAAGCTTGTTCCATGCAAGCATCTGACTTTACCTGGTGCACGCGATGGGTGTGGGTAAATTATCATATCATTACTTACTATATTGACATTTGCCATATTTATATTTAAAATACACATATAAATATTGTAAATGTCATATAGCAGTAGTATTACTTCTAGACTAGATATGTCGATAGATTGTGTTGATTAATGTATTTTTTGTATGGTAAAAATATTCTTACATATTTTTTATACTTAAAAAACTTAACTCAAGTTCACGCTGTATGTATCCCTAGCGGGGTAGTCAGAGATAACGGAGCGCCAAACGCTACGGTCTCTGCATACCTCTTAATATTTTAATCGTTGATGACAATGAACGAGACGCAAGAGGTACGCAGATACCTATTTTTTATTTTTATCTTGAGGTCGTTGTGAGAGTGCGTATAAGTGTAGACGTGCTAGTTTCGGGTTCGATTCCTACCCAGGGAAAGATTATATATTTTTTTTTCAACTTTCGTAAATAAAAAGAATTCAAATATGCACTCCTCAGGAGGGGAAATAAATTCACTTCTATTGTTATTATCAAACACCACTAGACCGCGCTAAGATGCCAAACATCTACAATGGCAAACAGATCAATGTTATTAGTTGAATAAAAAAAAAAAAACAAACAAATAACTATTACTACAAATCGGTATGCTTTGAGGTCGTTGTGACAGAGTGTCACATTGTCGGACTGTAAACGTAACAGCTATTGCCTTGCTGTGACATGGAAACAAATCACAGTGTTGAGTTCCGCAATTACCACAAAACAAAAATTGGCAGAAGAAAAGGATTTTATTAATACTAAGTTCTCTCTCTACCTACCTACCTACCTACCTTGCTACATGCGAGTGACTGCGCGAAGCTAAACCAACGAAATCGCACTAACTCAAAATCGAACCTACAACCACTCCCAACCGCCCAAACAAACAAAAATCACCATCATAAGCCTCAAAACAAAAAGTGAAACAAAAAACCGTTCAGCTTTTAAAATGGACCCGCTCTCGGCATCTTTGATGTGGCGGTGTTTACACTAAGCTAACTGAGAAACAAGTCATTTCACCGGCAAATGCCTTTGATGTCCCGCTTTTTGCCGCCCACTTGAATTATTGCTGTCTCGAGTGACGTGACGGGGCCCGGCCGCCGTGTTACGCCGAATTTCTATCGTTGGTCGAGTAAATAACATATTATAACTATAACTTTTAATTTAATGTTTTTTTATTATTATTTTAATGGGGGGATCTTCGCTTCGCTCGTTGTACTGAATGAAAATTTGAAAATGAGCAAATTTTCATACTAAGTATGCTTAATATTAATAGAAAACCTACATGCTTTTGTTACCTACATTGTTTTGTTTGAGCGTAGAAATGAAAATTATTAATTCCTTCAATTGGGAATCGAACTCACAGCCTATGACGTCTAACGTCGCACGCTTGTGCCCATGCGCCACGACTGGCCCCCGCCATTAATGAGTGTACGAAAGCTATCAATTAAACGGCGCCCACTTCAAAGTAAAGATGAGCGATGATGGATGCTGTTTCATCTTGCATGATTTAAGATGCCGAAAACCAATAGTTATTTTAGTTGAAAATTTTCGGTTAAACTAAAGGAATAATTGCCAAGAAATTACTTTAAAATTAATGGTTTGTATGATTTTTTTGTTATTTAACAGTCGGTTTTTTTGGCTAATTTGATTTCAAATTATTTTTTGGGGTTGCGTATCATTATTTTTAAATTGCGTTAAGTTTTGGGTTTGGTGGTTTTTTTCTATTAATTATCCTCACGCATGTTTCTGTGCCCGTGGTGGCGCTGGGGCGCAGTCGAACGGTAAGTGCGACAAATGTGGGTTCGATTTCCATTCTGGGATATGAATTAATTTCATTTGTTCGCTACGGTTACGAAACAAAGCTAAGAGAGAACGTAGTGAGCGGGGTACAGCGTAAATGCAAATAAATGTGCCTAAATAATTGAGGTCGTGAGTTAGCACGACAGAAGTGGGTTCGATTCGAATTCTGTGGAATGAAATATGTGCCTAATATTTTTATTTCCTCATTTTGGTAGTAAGGAAATGCGCGGCGTTGAGTTCTGTCACTCATCATGCAATGCCTCAAGAATTTGGCGGAAAGTGGGGACACAAAGTGTGTTAACACACTCAAGTTACGGCTGCCTATACTACTTTGTGCGGGATAAAGCGTGAAAGTAAGAAAAAATTTAGATATAATATATTAAATTTGTGAGAGCAACATGTAAATAAAATAGTCCATTTCTTTTCGTAATCACGTATTTATTAATCATTTGAGATAAGAATATAATAGTAATAATATTTTATTTCAGATGTAAATCTGTAGTACTCGTAGCCTCTTGACGTTGCCAAGAATTATATGAATGTAATTAATTTAAATCACACTAAAATTTAAGAAGTTTGTATGAATGCTTTGTTTTTTATATTATATATTAAATTGTTTTTTTTTTAAGTTCTAAATTACATATACCACAGGGGTGTGGCTACTATAGAAAATTAAATATTGAATTTAACTTTGATTTTGTCGCTCTAGTAACGACTGCAGCAAATGCCTCCAGAATTCTGCGGAAGTGGAGATCGAAAGTGGACTTACCAATAAGTTCTCAAGACCAAGACTTGTGTCAAGCGAGCCCAAAACTTCTATATTAATATAAGCCTGAAATTTATTATATAGCTTATTTGTCTGACGTGATATAAGAGTTCTGTATAAATATATCATGTACAATCTTATACTTAAATATATATTAAAGAGAATATAAAGCACTGCAGACGCCACCATCAACGAGTCATTCAGATTCATCTTATCCGTGACACAAGTTAATGGGCATTGGTAAGGATGTCGTTCTCTACGAAGCTAAGCTAAGATATAAATTTAATAGTCTTTTTAATACATACAGAAGAAAAAATTTACACGATGAGTAGTGAAGATCAGATTCTACCCTCTAAACAATCAGGCTTTATTATTATTATTAAAAATTGTTAGTTTATTATCATAATAAATATTTAAATGAAGAAATACGAAACAGAATAATGTGACGTTTGCTCTACTCCACTCACTTACTAAATAAACATTTCAACGATTCCAACACAAAAGCTACTCATTATTACAGGTACATTATTACTATGAAGATAACATAAACAAGCATGTCAGATCAAATTAGCGTGGAGCAGTGAGACACCGACTAAACGACGATTGTGGGTTCGATTTTTCTTCGACTTAGTAATTCCTGAGATATTCATTAAGTTTATAATTGTCCATATGCATTTGGGAGATATTACACGTTTATGTTATCTATATGGCTAAATATGGAATATCTCAAAATTGGCGGATTGTGGAAGATAGAGTCAAAATTAATTAACTCTAAAAGATAATCTATATACATACCTATGGATATAAGTATAGTGGGTACAGATATCTCATCATATCTCTGTTTCACGTCACGCGACGGTGTAAACACGCGTCGATGGAGATCAAAGCGAATGCAATTAGGCAACGCGATCTGCCTTCAAAGCCGCGACTAATTTCTTTTGGGAGCGACGTATCGCGTCAAACCCTTTTAGAGGCGATCTATTTGAGATGGCCGGCCTGCCACCCGCGGAGCAGGGTTGCCTCCCTCAATATTTAACATAAAAAATAGAAAAAGTAATCTAATTCACGCACACGGCATTGTAGGTAGAGAGAAACGTAGTGTTTCTACCGGAATACCTAGCGGAATCTCCGGAAAGTGGGGAACGGAGTTTCTTCCGTTCCCCACTTTCCGCAGTTCCGGAGATGTTGAGTGGCAACATTAAATTAATATTAAATTTTCTCGAGTGAGGATCGCACCCATAACCAGCGTTACAGTCATACTTTGTGCCTCTGCGCCACGACTGGCCTTCAGTATCAAATATTCAATACCTAAAACATATTTCCATTTCCTCGCTCTAGGAGGTAATAGGCGGCGTTAAGTTCCTCCAGTCAACACACAATGCTTGAGAAATTCGGCGGGAAGTTGGGAATGGAGAGTTTTCCCACCGATTTTGAGATCTGCTCCGATTTTGAGATCTGCTCTCCTACACTGCCTAACCCACATGGCAAATTTCAACTTTGTAAGTCCTGTAGTTTCGTCTGTGCTGTCAGTTACTTACTAATACAAGAGTAATACATTTATTTAGCATTAATTCATTATTTCATACAAACTAGCAGCCCTACGAGGTGTCAGACGTAAGACAGCTAATTGCAAAGAGACCGCCGACAACGCCGCGCCGCCACTGGGAATTTAATCACCCGTCCTAACTGATGGCAATAGAAAAAAATGTCAATCAAAATACATATACTGTTTTGTATATAGCATATCCTTACCAGAATTGAGATAAAACACCCGAATGAGGTAGTACGGAGTGTGTCAAGACACTCCATTCTATCTTCCACCTTCTCTTTGTACTACTCTGATAAGTGGGAAAATACGATAAATTTATTTTACATATTGTGGTTCAAGCTTCTGTATCCCGCATATGGTAGGTAGGCAGAGCGAACCAGAGAACCCAGTATTCCCTATTCAAAATGTCATTCCTTAAAAGTCCTTTTTTAAAGGCATTGCGTGTTGACTGTTGGTTTTGGATTCGATTTCCATTCGATAAAATAACGTTACATATTTTAATGTTTTGATAAACTAGGGAAGTTCTGATAACATGACAAAACGCGGCGTTGAGTTCCACCAACTCAACGCGCTGAAAGTGGCCTACCTTGCTACGTCTGGGATACAGTATGAAGCTAAAGAAAGAAAAAACACAATATGGTTTTCTAGTAAATTATAATATATATAAAAATTAAAACACTAATTTAGAACCGAGCGTGAAACTCTAATTATTGGCAATACGCTGTAGTGCAGTTCATTTGTAATGTTTTACTTCCATACGTTGTGTAAAGAAGGCAGATTGCGCGTAGTATTAAGACACTCCGTTCCATACTTTCCACAAAAAATATTGAGTCATAGCTTACTGAATGGTGGTACTAAACGCCGCGCTTTGCCTTGTTACTGGTAACAAACACTCTGGAGGAAACGAAAAACTCTTTCCCCTCAGTAAGAATCGGACCTATAATCAGACGTAGTGTGTGCGTGCCTCAATTATAATGTATAATAAAAAATGTGAGCTGTAACAATGTTAGAATTACTTTTTTTACCGACTTCCACTAGGAAATATATATTAAAAACTGCGAGTCAAACGCTCGAATAAACACAATACTTGTTACAATGTAAATAAGTAAAAAATAAAATCATACATTACATACAACTAATTTGTATGAAGCCTTATTTGGTCAAATAATAGTTTCAACGTTCATACTTCAATATTCATACATCCGTAAAAGGTATATCGATATCCATCTAATTCGTTTGTAGAGCTAATTACAACAGCATGAATAACGCCTGCCTTTTAATTTAATATAGCAATTTATTATAAAGTTTATTTTTCTGGTAGAAATTTAATACGCGTTGTAAATAATAAGGTATTTTCATACTAGGTTCTCTCTCTTTTTATTGTTATATGCGGGATAAGCGTGCGTGCTATGAGCGTGAAACAGAAGCGTGAAGAAGAAATTAAAAAATAATCTTCAATTGTATAGTGCTAAGATAACTTTAAACGCAACTGTTGCTCCTCTGGTGTTGCATGGGGTCGTGGGCGGCGGTGACCACTTACTTCACCGTAGTCACCATCAGGTGACCCGAACGCTGGCTCGTTTGCCTTGTCCTTTTCATAAAAAAAATCTTATAATAACTAAATATGTGTATTTTATATATTTAGGTTCTATATTCGCAACTGTGTTTTTTTATTTGCATCCGTCGACTTCTCCGTCTTTTGTGGACTAACTCTAAGAATTATTTTTTATTTAAAAGAGTGTTTTTTCCCGTTGGCCCCATTATTATCAAGTCAAGAGCTGATATTGGAATCCCAGGGAAATCAAGGGAATTTTATAGGCATGTACTCTGTATTTTACATATTTGTTTAGTTTCACGCTGAAAAGTTAAATCATTTTATTCAAAATAAGATATTACAAATTTCATTTCTTAAACGTCAAATAATTTACCACGTATCAGGGTAGGTAGAGAGAATTTTGGAACGTTAGTTTTAAGCATTTCCTATTAAAATCCATCCCCCACCTTTACCCAAGTCCTGGAGGCATTGCGAGCGGCTGAACTCGACGCTGTGCTTTGCCTCGTTACCAGTGTGAAGTCGACCTAACATACACTGTTTACAGACGCACGCCTCTGCCACACTAACCAACGACAATTTCCATAAAAAATTATGTAACTGTATTATTTTAAATAGATTAAAAATAAAATTTTAAGTTCATTAGTAAACTATTAATTATATTCTCTTACATAAAAGGCAAGAACGACACCTAACGAGTGGGCAAGTATAGAGCAAATGTCAATGCGTTTGACACTTGAAAAGCAGCTGAAATATACACTAGTTGCATTATGTCATAGACCATAATTTTTTTTTTTAAATTATAAATAGTATAAATAGATTACTAGTTGTCTGCCTACAACTTTGTTTTAAGAATATATTTTGTAATTTCACTCTGTATCCCAATTTGACATGCAATACTAACACAATATGCAGGCAGGCATATGATATCTATTGTATTAATTCAAGTATTTGTAAAATAATCACACATTCATCAACATTCTTTACAATAATTAGTACATGAAATGTAGTAAACATAGGGGGGAAGCAATTCATTACCCTCGAGTGTGGATTGAACCCACTACCACCTTCTATGTAAACACTATCAACATTTCAACAAATTAAGTAGTACCAGTAATAAATTCTAATGCCAGTACAGCTTAGATCGTATATCAAACGATATTTCCGTCGTAAACTAACTTAATAAATCATAATTATTTCATTTTCGCAACATTTAATGAAAGATAATATTTTATTTATAGTGAAATCCGATTATTTAATACTGAGCAGTAGGAACGATTTTATGATCAATATTTAGAGCTGTCTCACAGAGTGAAACTGTAATGGAGACAGTAGAGAGTTTGATTCACATTTAGGGAACAAAATTATAACACAAAACGCGGTGTTCAACTCCGCAACACAGCACGTAAAGGTAATTGTTTACTTTAAATCACTAAATGAGATTATTTTTTGTATGAATATATATTATATAAATAGTGTTGAGAGATTATTAAAGCAATATGCGTTTAGGTATATTGTTGACAATAAGTGACTAGTGAGGGAGTGTGTAACCGAATCCTAGTGGAAAATAATGGAAAATAGGCTTGCGTTTAATGGTGTAACTCAACGATATAATTTGCTTAAAAATAAATAAAAAACAAATCCGGAAAAGAAACTCACAAAACAAATATATTTTTTTGTCAGTTTCACGCATCTCGCATACATAATAGGGTAGGCATAAGGAACCTGGGAACATTAAAATAAGTACTCCATTCTCCTTTAAGACACTTCCTTTCCCTACTTTATGCCGAATTCCTTTGAATTTCCTCCCTCTCTCTGGACTTGCCTACTGAGTGGTAGGACTCTACGCCGCTCTTTACCTCGTCACTAGAGCGATGAAATGAAAATATTAAATATTGAAATATTTAATATTTTCATTTCTTTTATTTAACATTTAAACTTCTCCGAGTCGGCACCAACTCAAAACCGTCGCGTCTAAGTTCGTACTCTGTGTCCGTGTACCACGAAGGCCTACAAATGAATTGTAGATAATATGTAGATAACACTGAGGTTCTAATTTATGTTCGCGTAAAGTCGACAGTGTGCAGACACATTTAACTTACATTGTCGGTACTATCATAAATTCAACAGTTGACGACATAAATCTACTGAGAATTGTGCAAAAACTGCCTTCCTATACACATTCACACGGTGTTTGACACGTACTTATTGCTTTTGTATTTTTTTTTAACTTCACGCGCTTTCCCGCATAAGAGACTAGGTATAAGGAACCTAGTGTTATGACATTGATCTAACCATGCACTGCCTAATTTTCAAGACTCTGCATATAGAGTGGAACAATTCAAGGTCGTGGTTTGTCTTTTTAAAGTGAGAAACTTAAAATAATCCACTTCCTCAGATAGACATCGATCCCATGTTTTTAATACTGTAATGGTTTTAATTCTTAATAAAAAATGTCAGTTGAAACCGACTTAACACTAGGTTCCCTCTGCCTATTCTGCATTTAGGGAAAAAGGAACCAATCATGCTCGCAGACTCATCCAACCGTATGTCACAATTACACGAGAATCACAAACACCTACACCAGCACCTACAGCTGCCACCAAAGCCTTTCAATCTTCGATTTATCCGTGGAAAGATAAAATTATAATTCTTATTTATCACCTTACAAACGTGCGCCTGCATTATTCATACTGTACTGTCGTGATGTCCCGACTGTTTACTTTATATAATATATGGATTTTACTGGCAGTATAAAGCAAGTATGTCGAAATTATCACGATTTTTAATAAATAGAAGATTTATTTGTTTTTTGTTTTTTTTTATGAGGATTTGGCACCAAGACCTGAGACCTGACCGTCAGGTCAGAATCTGAGTCTGATTCTGCCTGAATCAGATGCTGTACTGCTGCACAGCGGTACAACATCTGGTAATAAGACAAAGAGCTGCGTTGAGTTTCACCACTCAACACACAATGTCTCGAAATTTGGACGGTGCATGACGAATGGAATGTCTCAATTTCAACCTTAAGTGACCTCTGCCTACCCTGCAGTACCCCTGCAGCGCGAAAAAATAATACATAAGACTAATGAATAAGAAGCTACCATTATGAAAACACCTTTACATTTGACAGCGACACCTATAATTATTTCTGTGCAAATACTCAGCCGTTTCCTCTTTAACCTTTTACAATGTTTATCAACGCAACTCGTTCTTGCAATTTATATTTACTAATTACCTTTTAAAGTTTACTCAGTTAATAAATGTATTGCAAATACATTAATGGCGCTATTGTAGCTCATGTGAACACGCGCTGGGGGTTCGATGGGTTTTTCTTTTTTTCTGGCTTCACGCTGTATCCCGCAGAAGCAGGTAGAAGGAACAAAATCAAATCAAGCTGGTCAGTAGTAATTTATAAAATTATTTCATTTTGATTTTGACTAATAAATATTAAGCTGATGTGAACACGCGATGGGGGTTCATTTTTGTTTTTTTTTTGTTTTTTAGAGTGACGGTCACTACTGTTGACCTCTACCACTACATACGGTAGTTAAAGCTTAAAAAAAATATAGCGCTCAGTAATTTCATAGGAATGAATGTAACTAAAACACTAAAACATGGCTTGACAACATAATTGCAGTGCTGCGGCGACGTCTTGACTCAACTTCCGGCGAAAGGAAATTTATAGCAGCCTTATTATATATCTTACTACTCGTTGCTCACAACTTTATTTACGTAGTTTTGAAATATAAAATGGAAAATTACGTTTTTTCCCAATCTCGTATAAACAAATTGTTGAATTTATTCGTATTAGAAAATACGTTAAAATTATATTGCAATATATACTGTATAGCGTCATTATAGCCTAACCTTTATAATTTTGTTTCGGACTACGTCTTTGAACAATATATAATAATCATAATTATATGGGAAAGGTCACGCAACTTTGTTGCGGGCGACACCTAGTGATATCTATAAAAAATATATGACACAAAAAAATGAAATATAATAAACGCATATAAATAATTGTTTTTATGTCACAGGAAAATGATACTAAAACATAGTTAGTTATGTTTATGTTATGTATTATAGTATTTTTATATTATGTTTATAACATCTATTCATTTATGTACTTATTTATGATTTATTTTATGGTTGAGCAAAAAGTGATGTAACGACAAATAAATACGTGTTAATATTTGTCGTTGACTTTATAAGTACTTTTAAGACACATACATTTTCCGTTTTATATTAAGTCTATTTGACTACGCCACATTAAAAAACCCCATTCCCTAAATCGTCAGACGGCTTAACGACTATTCACCGAAGTCAAGGTCAAATATATCGATGTATACATTAACAAGTGACCTGGACAGTCAAATGTAAAAATTATGCCAGAATCGAACTGCAAACAACTCGAACTGCATATAATGTCTATCATTTATCAAGAATGGGAAGCATCAATTTTGTAGCTCATGAATGATGTATCGATTGAACGGCGTATAATGTTAGCATTAATAACGTGGATAGTAAGTAGTGTTGGGATGTGGATATTTAATGAAAATCGATTATTGTTGTTTTATAATTATTCGATTTTGTGTTTGTTTTCGATTTTAATTAAAAAACTTTTTTTGTGGCGTGGTGTGTGAGGGGTACAGCATCTGAATATAAACACCATATAGCGTAACTTAATGCCGCAGTTTGTTTTGTGGATGCGGGGTTATAAAAATATATTTCTTCCGAGTGGTGAATACAACTCAGAACTATCGCATTTACAATCAAAACAAATGTATTGCAAACTTATATTCAAGTATTTATTATGTAAAGTATTATGTTTTATATATTACATTAATTTAAATATTTTATAGCCGTAATAAATGAGTTTTAATATTTTTATAGTGTTTGTTAAGTGTACATTTTATGATTAAATCGTGAAAATATGTTTTAAATATAAATTTAAGGGCTTTCGAAACACCATTTGACTTTAAAAGATCATAAAGTTTAAATAGGAACATTTTGTGTAGACGCAAATAGCAGTAGTTGCTATTGCAACCAGATACGATACTATTTGATCCACTTGCTGTCTCATACTATTTTGTCGATCATTCTTATAATTAATTAATTTTTAACACATTTATTTATATGTTCCAAAGTCAATATTCAAATAAAGTTATAAATAATTAATGTATAAGATTGAGTCAATCAGTATTGTAAGTCAAATTATGACATTATAAGCCTCTCAAATATATTCAACGTAATTCGCGCGATCCTTACTAACTATTACACCAAGTACGACCGTTTCAAAATAAATGAAATTACAGCCATCTTAAAGTACTACTAGTGTTTTCTATTCAACTATAAAATGTATTTAATATGGCATAAGATCTTATCGAGATCTTTAACCGAAGTCATCAAGTTAAATAGAATATCATGTAGTAGTATATAAGTAGTATATTGCAGTAAATTAATATTGCTGTAACTGAATACAAGAGGCGAGAACTAACCGACTTGAAATGTTACGATAATCTTCTTTAATGGATATAATATATTTAGATGAGAGTGGTGTGGAAGTGATATATCAATCTGACTAAAACATATTTATTTGAGGCGAGTCGTGGCGCATGGGTACAAAGTGTGACTTTAAACGCGACTGGTTGTGAGTTCGACACTCAAACAAGGGAATGAAATATTTATTTAAATTCATATCTTCACTCTGGTGTCGAGGCAAAGCGCGGCGTTGTATGCCGCCACTCAACACGCAATGACTTCGTAATCGACGGAAAGTGGGGAACAGAGTGCCTTAACACTGCTGTGTGCGGGATACAGCGTGAAGCTGATAAAAAATATTTAAACATTTATAACTGCCGTGGCGCATTGAGTCTGAGGGTCCACACGGCAGTTGTGAGTTTGATTTCCACTCGAGGCAATGAATTAGATTTATTGACTGCTCTGGTAAGACGTGGCGTGGAGGTCAGCCACTCATTACGTTGGGTAACATAATGAACATACTAGATTAATCCGATAAAGAATTTCATACATTCTTATTCATTCTTGCTTCAAGTAATGTAGGGAATAATTTTAAATATAAAACACTGTCGACATGTCGTCTGTCGCCATCACTACCAAATGCAACTGAATAAATGTTGTATAATTACCATATATCTGTATTTCGGCTAGTTTTTTACCGCAACAAAAATTTACACTTTATTGTGATGAATTTTTTATCGTTTTATATGTCTGGAGTTTTTTTTTATATTTAAATCAATTGCATTATGTATACTACTAGTCTTCGCCGGCAAACTATATTTCCGTTGACTTCAATACTTAAAATAATATTTAAAATTAACTATTTTTACTTCCCCTTTGAAAAATTCTCAGTGCTTATCTACACTCTAGAGAGTTCTACCTTTTGTCTTATCTATTTTTGTGCTAATATTTAATTTCTTCGAGTGGAAATCAAGCCCACAATTCTTCACGTTTAAAGTCGCACACTAGCGCCTCTGGGCCACGACTGGCCTGACTAACTATACAAAGTAAATGTTTCGTAATTAATAGAGTCGTGAGCCGCGGGGCGTTTGTAAACCATAAATTATCACTTATGCAAATGTTTAATAGTGTTTTAATGGTAGGCCAGTTGTGCTGTTAAATATTGATCGACTTCAATATAGGTAACTATAAAATTGTAGATATGGATTTTACGATTTTATCTTTTTTATATTAATATAGAAGAAATTTAAGATTATAGATTCGCCGCGCTTTGCCTCGACACCAGAGTGAAGAAAAATGGAAATATAAACGTAAAGAAATATTTCGCTTTTTCGAGTGGGAATCGAACCCACAATCGTCGCGTTTACGGGCGGCATCCTTGATCACTGCGCCACGACGGCCTATATGAAAGATGTAACATAAAAACACGTTTAAAAGTAACCTAAGAATACTTTTAAGCGTGTTTTTTACCACTAATTCAAATTTCGCCAAGTTAAACATTTTTTAAGTTCAAGTTTTGTTAAAGAGTACTTCTTTTTAATAATGTGGGATAACTTTTAATTTTTTTTAAATATGTTAATTGTCTCACTAACACTCGGAATCACTATGAACTCGGATCGAGAGCGAATCGTCATCGGCACTATAGTGTGTATTGTGCTTGCTCCCTCCACACGGCCCGGAGGCGTACGGACGGACAAACGTGCTATTATTATACAATAAATAATTTATAATAAACGTAGTAATTTATGGTTAATAAAATTTTGTTGAAACATAACCGTGAAGATTTATAATTTGATATATTTTGATATACGAGTGTGTCGAGGTCACTTTGTATTTATAGTTTGCCGATTTTGAATTTTGTTTTTTTTTGTAGGTATGTTTGTTCCTTTAGTGCGTCGTAGACACCAAACGTTGTAGACCGATATCGATGATTCTTACGTCAGTCGACATATTACAATATATATATATATATATAATAAATTGTAATAAGCGTATAAACATTTTGACGTAGTTTGATGAGCACTTATGGCTTAGGTGTTCTAGCGCTTGGATGGTTTCCAGAAGGCGCGGATTCCTTTTATTTGACACCCATACTGAGGGTCATTTGAGAAATATGTAATCCGCCATTTTGTTGTGGTGGCCATCTTGAAATTGTTACAGTTTTTTGTATACTTCTAGTCAAGCACTTTCATTTGATACCTATGTGCAGGATAACAGGGCGGGCAGCGGGAACTTTTAGACTTTTCAATGACACAGAGTGGCGGAACTCAAAGCTGCGCTTGGTTTTCTTACCAGAGCGAGGAATTTAATTACTCTAACTGCGAATTGAACCCCTTATCGTCGTGCTTACAGTATGACACTGTGCCATAGCGGCCTCATAATGTTTAATGTGTTATTAATATTTCTCGACATTCAATTACAGTACATTATAAGACACGTCTATTTGCATTAATTGCGCTATAAAGGCGTAGGTTTGTTATAGAAGTGATTGTTAAATTGATACTTTATTGACACTATGCTAATTTGATACACTATACATTACTTGGAGCCGTCGTGACACAGTGAGGCAGCGTGCGACTGTGGGTTTGATTACTAATCCTGTTTTTTTCAGCTTCATCTTTTATATCCAAAATTTTGTGTCAGGACATTTCGCTCTCCACTTAACGAAAGAACCTAAAACTTTCAGTGGTGGAACTCAACGCCGTCAACTCTCTCGATCTTCTCTGCTTTCTGGTATCATGCATAAAACAAAACATAAAAAAATATATTATAATATAAAATAAGTAATACGTAATAAAAATACATACAAACATACAAATGTATTTGCATTTAATTTATTAAAACATGTAGAAACATAATGATCGCGTCGGTTGTTGTAATGTATTTAGCCTCGGTGGTGATACGTTAATTATTGTAACGGCAAGCGCAAGTCGGCCAATGCTATAGGGTTCTGTAGTAATATTATTAAATGATTTATATAATTTGAGGCCGTCGAGGTTCAGTGGGACTGCTAAGGATAGACACAGTTATGAATATGATTCCCACTCGGGGGAATTATTTTTGTTCGCCGATAATAAATAGAAATATAGGTGAGACATGGAAACTACTAAACAGTTATAGTATAGAAGCTTCACGTTTTCCCCAAAATAGGGCAGACAGAAAGTACCAAATTAGGACATTCCGTTCCTTGATTTACGTCCAAATTTTCAAGATATTGCAAAGGGGATTTAAGAATAAATAAAATAAAATAATTTTCTGAATAATAGATTTATGATTAAATAATAACTTTCGTATATTTTTTTTCTCTTCACGCTATATCCCGCATGTTCACATGTCCGCTACAGTACATTCGAATGGAGAAACTCAACGCCACATTATGACTTTGATTTCACTATTATCTTACAAATAATTTTCTAATACACAACGTAAAGTAACGGACAACAATACAATATCATATATATTAGTATCTTTCACTTGAAGAGAAATCTACATATTTATCATTAAAATAGTTTCTATGACTTAGATACACTACTGGTGTCCACGCATTATATATTATTTGTTTCTCCTAATTCAAAACAAGTTCATATCAAACATGAAATATTTTACGCTTATTAACAACATATTATAATAATTTATTATAGTGATGCTTGATTTTATTGGTCATTAAATTATTTAGATGATTTTTTATCTAGATTAAACAGCAATTTATATGTAGTCTCTTATCTTTTAGTCAATTTTGATTTTATCAGTCGCTGATGAAGTAATAAACTCTCTCTGGTTTTTTTATTACTCATTAGTTACCCAATTAGTGACGGCCCCCGCCTGTGTTATATAGAGATATTGGTATCGTTCGTTGGATATTCACGTTTTCACATTTCGTACCGTTATTATGTGTTTAATTAAATATCTATTGATATATACAGAATATCTATTCTAAAAATCAGCTTCACGCTGTATTCCGCACACAGCAGGGCAGGCAGAGTGATAAGGCACTACGTTGCCGTACTGCCGAATTCTGAGGGCATTGCATGTTGAGTGGTAGAACTCAACGTCGCGCTTTGCCTCGTCACCAGAGCTAAGAAATGGGAATATAAACGGAACTAAATATTTCACTTCCCCGAGTGGGGATCGAACTCTCAATCGTCGCGTTACAGTCACACCCTCGTGCCGCTGTACCACGACGGCCTCATGTTTATTATACATATTCTGTGTCCAACTAACATAAATATGAAAGTTTGAGAATAGATGTTTTTACACTTTCACGCAAAAGATATTAAGTGGGTTTTTGATGAAAATTTACGGCAGTTTAGGTTCAATTTCCATTAGAGGAAACGACCTATTTTTATTTTCTCTTTTTATTTTATTTTCTTTCTTAGCTCTGGTAACGAAACAAAAGTATCGGTTACTGTCTCCATGAAGTCATAGTCTAAGCTTTTTATTCATCAATGAGGATCCGAGTATCTTTGTGTCTTCTACACTACTACACTACCTAATGTCTACTGGTATCTGTCGTGTGTATCTGGAGCATTCAAAATGTGTCATATGTCATACAGGAAACTTAATTATTTCCATTTGACATCACTGATCAAGCTGGCAAGGTCATAGGTCAAGGCTAGTCTTAAAATGAGAAGAAAATCCAATATAAAGTAATAAATCGAGTGATATTGTCCGATTTCCAAAATAGATGACTGCAATATATTCCTATCCTCGTACAAACGATCAAACTTGGATGTCCCCAATAGTTTTCCAACCTCCCAACGAGGCCTAGGGGTCCCATAAGAAAGGAACACAACCCCCGAAACGATTAAACTTGTCCTACGCATTTATTTTTTGGAAGACGTAAAAAATGTCTAGCTTTTTTATTGCGCTTTTAAGTGCTAGGGCGTGATGATAGCGAGAGCTTTTACTTTCAAATAAATTCGATAACTTTATAGCCTGTGAAATTACGAATTAATGTTACGAGTGTCGTATTGATATCTGTATCTGCTTTTTAGAAAACATATAAAATTGTGGATAGTATGAAACTTTAAAAATATTTATATCTATACTAATATAAAAAAATTGGGAAGTTTGTTTGTATGAACGTTACAGATTTAAAATATAAAATCTCTGTGAATCGGACGACAGATTGTCGATTTGTTGAGGAAAGCTATATAACATCACGTAAATGGTTTTGAGTACCACCAACCAATTGTGCGTGTCAAAGTTACTTCGTAGCACGAACAAGCATGTGGTTGTACACGCGACAGGTTGTGGATTCAATTCTCAGTCGGAGAAAATGAAATTAAATATTTTCATTTTGTATTGGCAAAGTACTGCGCTGAGTTCGGCAGAAAGTGGGGAACGGAACTTGATACACACATTCATAGGGTCATTCTCTCTGGTTGGCTTGAACGTCATGACTGGCGTCAAAAAAAAATCAAAAAGATCAAATGTCTGACTACAATAAAAAATGTTCTTTAAGCGTAACAATTAAATATATAAAAAAAATTATATAGTTTACTTGGCTTTTCCCAACAAGAGAATAAAATGGCAGGTTGTTTTTAATAAAGGCCAATCAGTCGGCCGCCGGAAGCGATGCCGCTGCTCCGGAAATAAAGCACGTCTGTGCCCTCCGGAACGAGGCCCTGTGGGTGAGAGCACCAATAAACATTGGATATTGCTGACATTTGGTAAATAATAATATTTTGTGAGTCCATTTCTTTGAATCCTATATCTATCTGCATAAAAAATATATAGGTTTCTTAAGAATAATGATGTAGCTCAGCGGCACAATATCTGACTATACAGTAAGCGCGACAGTTGTGGATTCATTTTTGTCGTCGAAATATTTTTCAGTTTAGGTAAAAAGATAAAGGGCAGAGTTGAATTTCAATACTCAACATATTATTATGACTTAACTCTTAATTACCACAGTTTACCCAGTACACAGTGTATATGCCTGCTAGATACAGCATATAGAAAAAAAGAATAATTTCATTTATAATATACACAAAACTTTTTACTCAAATGAGTATTTTCCGTACAAACGAACACAGCCGCAGGTGCTGTATTTTAATATCACTTCACTCCCCGGATGTGTGGTTCTGTATGTACTTTGTTCTGCAGCCTCGTGTGTATCGACTGGAGTTGAAAGGCCGCAATAAGTAAAAATAATTACTGAAAATATTTGAACATATATATATTTTTTTTAACTTTCTCGTATTTGTATATTGCAATATATTTTTGCAGTGGTTCAACCAATTCCAAATAAAATTTAGTGTCTCGCATGAAGTGTTATTAATAAGAAATGTACAGTGTCTTTGCTTTTTCTATGCATATAACTTTTGGTTTTACAAAAGATTTCTTCCAAAAACTTCGATCTCGACGTATCCCGATTGCAAAGGTATGGAACGGAGTGTCTCATCTCTAGATTCTCTCTGCCTATCCTAACACAGGATGAAGAAAAAAAATCACAATCCAAGGTGTGAAGTCCCCCTGAAAGCTACAGCTCACAACTTTAAAGAACCAAACGCCATGTTAAGTCATATTAATAAATTATCGACGTGTATTTGTATACACATTTTAGTCAGGTTGCGTTAATAAGTAAGGAGGTTGGCGCTAAGTTCTACACAAACAGAGAGTCAGCGAGTATGGTTAGATGATGCATGAAGTAAATATGCTCGGTGGTTATACGAGATTCCTTGGTATGGTAGGCAGGTACGTGACATGGCAATTATGTTTTCCAAAGAAAGAATAAATGGAATAATTTGGTGGAAAGTTGAGAACGGAAGTATTGTAATACTGACTTCGCAGGTTTTCTCCACCTACCCTCTTTTTTATTAATTATATTTTTAGTTCACGCTGCTACAACATGATATCACCTTTTAAATATTCAAAAGTAGAATTCATATTGATACAGTGAGAACATAAAAATAAAATCTTGTGGAATTATTCACATTTAAAATTAAATAACTGAAATGTACATACCTAAAGCTTATTATAGGTATGTGCGTAGACAGAGAGAACCTAGGGATAATAACACTCCCCGTTCCCCACGCACCGCTAATTTTTCAAGACAGTTCAATGGCAGATTTCAATATTGCTTCGTCTTCTTGCCGCTGCAAGTGGACACCGATCCCACGACCTTCGTGTTCACAGTCTACGACGCTACGACGGCCTCACAATAAAAATAATTAGATAATATAAATTTTTGGTCAGTCTGTCAGTCACGTACAGTAAATATACCTTTACGTATACTTCCATCTCACAAAACCACGCATATTTTAGCAACTACCTACAAAAATACACATTTAGGGCGGTTTCTTTGTCATCCCTTAAATATTATCGAGTAAATAACGATTCCTATACGTGACGCTATATAATTTAACTCACAAATAAACGTGTACAAACATCGATATTTACTATCGAACCTTCTCGGAACATGTAAGTACCGCCATTTTAACATATTTATGCTAAACTGGAGACGGTTGACGTTCGGCAAAGGAAAGTAAACTAACTATAACTAACGAAAACGAATGGTCTAATTATTTTTTTGTGTTTCTTTGAATATCGCTACACGCCTATTCTATATTTGGTTCTACGTATCTATGCTTACTCCACATGTTAATAAAATGAATGTTTCATATTTATATTGATAGTAAGAAAATATTATCTTCATGAATTTTGTATATAATTTATTTATTCTCATAACTCTTACGTATTTAGTGTGCATAGCATGTGACTAGATTTACTTCATTTCCAGGTTCTGGCACAGAGACAAGGTACAGAGTTTATTTGTGCCACTTGAAGTTTCGAAATTTTTACGGTGCGTAGGAAGTAGAGTGTGTTAACACTAGGTACCTCTCTGCTTGCTTTGCTGTATGTGTGATACATGAATCTATAAAATAAACCTCTATAATAGCATATGTATTTATGTATGTACATATACATGTGCTTATACATATATATTTATATATGTATAAGCACATATATGTATAAGCACGGATGGTGAATGAATTCATGCCTAAGATAGATACTCAATTCTGTTTTTCCCAATAGCTACGTCAGCTTTGTACGTTCTGTTTAGACGAATAACAAAATTAAAACGTTATTACGGTGAACTAAGTGTCTCGACACTACGATAAAACGTGAACAAGCTTAAACAAGCTTTATTACCTTCATTTAAAGAAACATAAGCCTAAAAAGTTACATCAATATAAAAAGAATTCTTACAAACATACCACAAATATAAATAAATAATCACATTTAAACATAAAAAATCTTAAACTCTAAAGGAAAACGTTCAATCCTGTGATATCCGTTTAACCGCTTGCCCGATGATAAGCTCGATAGTTACGAGATCGCCGCCGCCGTTAAATTAAGCGCGCCGCAACCTGACCCCACCCGTCGTCGGGCAAATTGGTGTTTGTCGTCTGACGTTTTAGATGAGACGAGACGGGTAAGATGCGATTTTTATTAATTTTTTGTGGGGGCATAAATAAATATTTTTTTTCTTTTTCTTATAGGTTCACATTGTCTTCCGCAAATAGCAGGGTAGGCAGAGAGGAACTAGTGTTAAGACACTCCGTTTCCATTATGATACTACCGTTTCCTACTTTTCGCTGAATTCTCGAGGTATTGCGTTTTGAGTGTTGGAACTCAATGCTGCGATTTGCCTCGTCTCCAGAGCTAAGAAATGAAAATATTAGATATATCATTTCCTTGAGTGGAGAACGAACCTCTCGCGTTAACAATCACGCGCTTGTACTCGCTGCGCCACGGCGGCCTCGAATATATATATGTATTAATATTATATTTTAATAATACATGTTTTTATTGCAGACCTGGAAGAGATATAGGATATAAGTGATTTAGTAAAACAGTAAAGACTGGCTGACACTTAATATAGAACAATCTAGCCTGTCAAAAACAAAACGCGGCGTTAAATTACGCCAATCAACATACAGCACCAGTAAATTTTAAGTTAAATTTAAGCTCAAAATGTAAATTATAACAAGTAATAAATGGAAGTAATTACTGAACTAATACATATAAATTCAATTAATTGAATATCTAAAGCATTCTAACAATTTATGGTTTGTAAAAACGTATCTTGGTAAAGAATTCAAAAAATATGCACATAAATATATTAGCACACTACATTATAACTTTGTATAATTGTGTATGGTGATACAGTTATGGGTGTATGTGCATATCTTGAATATTATGAACGTTATATTAGGTCGATTTGTTTACATTTATTCTAAGAATTTAATTATTCGAATAGTCAACGGTTCATAAAACATTGCAAAAATATGGTCTGTTTATTACACACGTGGGACATGTGGTAAATAAGAATTAATTAAATTGTTGTGGGTTGAATCGATATGAAACCATCGTACCGTAAAGGCAGAAACATGCAACTGTTACCGGGACGCTGGGTTTGACTCCCAATTGAGGGAATCAAAAATTTAATAATTTAGCTTGAACAGCGTCTGAGGATATTTTAATTATTTAAGTAATAACGCAAATGTTACTAATGGAAATTGATGACAATATTCTCATTACCCAGCTTTACGAAGTGCGGCAAAATATCGTATCGTAGTCGTCTCTTATGTTGTATTTGTACTTTGCAAGCGTACAGGGTGTTAAACCAAATCAGATTACATCTTACTATTGTGATGATATCGAGGCCGTATCGCTTACGTTGGCGCTTCTAGAGACGATAGTTTTTTTATTATATATATATTACAATTAAAATGACTCTTACTTGAACTCGTCGGGGCGCGACGGTTGTAAGTTCGACTCGAGTGAATGAATTATATTCATGTACTCGCATCTAGACATAGAGTGGCGTTGAATTCCGCCACTTAACACCGTTTGTCTCGCGTTCGAGCAGACATTTCAAAAAACCTCATGAAGAAAAAAGTTAGTAATCCTAAACTACCCACGTAGAAAAATATGTTAAGGTAATTTTGTAACAGTACTTTTAAATTGTTTATACAGTTTTTGACACGTCAAAACTAAAAAAAGGAAAAACGCATTTCAAAATATTCGACTTCAAATACGCTTATTTGATTAACACCATTTATAAATAAATCATTCAATTGTTACGTATCGTGATTATACAATTTGTTTTCACAAAAAAACGAGTACGTAGAATGTTTTAGAAATGTCAAGAAATATTTGAGACATGAGACAAACAGTGTTCATTATTCTTTATCTATAAATATATATATATATATATATATGCCTGTTCGTATGTCTATCTGTTTGTCTGTTTGCTATAGACTCTGAAACAGCCAAGTCGATTGACGTAGCTGACTGTCTTTGAGTGAATACCCACTTTCCATATTGTCTTCTCTGATGTTCTCTGCCGCCTCCGCCTTCGACAGAGCCTTTCAGAATGCTCTCTGGAGATCGGAGACCATGCGAGGTAAAGCGCGGCGTTGAGTTCCGCTACTGAATACACAATGTCTCAAGATAGGTTCCCAGATTCTCTTGGCCTGCCCTATATAGAGAAGGTAAAAAAATATATACTCATGTCATTTCTATACTACATACAATTCTGTATATGCAAGTATATATAAGAAAAATTTGCCAAAGCAATTATCTACATTAACCAGAAACACCGAGTACGCGCGAGTGTATCGACAACACATTAACAGCACTTCGTTGTGTTTGCTTTAAACCTGTAAACAAATATAACGATATTAGGATTTTGAAATTTGAGTTTCACTTGAGCGCGTAATGAAGTGTCAATTATGTTGACTGTTCTGTGACGTCATCAAGTATCGAGTGTATGTCTGAAGACGAGGCTACTGTGGGGCTCCACAGTGGGTCAGCGTACAAGTGTAACCGCGTCAGTTGTGGGTTCGTTTTCCATTCGGGAGGTATTGAATTATTTTCATTTTTTCATTCTGGTACTAAGCGAGGGTTAAGATCCGCCGTTTAACTTGCGATGTTTCGAAAATTGGACAGTGCGTGGAGAAAGATATCTTAACACTTAGCTTGCTCTGCTTACCCTGATATATGCGGGATGCCTTGAAGCTATTTTGCTTATGCTCATATGTCCATTTTGATAACATACATAACGGTATTAGGTTCTACAACTCACAACTGGCCTGGGTCTAGACTTAGATAATTAATTGTATTTACATAATTATATTTAAATTCATCCGTAAGACAGACCCTGGTCGGAATAAACGTAGTTATTAATGGCAGATAGAAGAAGAAAGAACATTCACTTGAACTTTGACCTCACAACCATCGCTTTCACTAAAACACGTCTAAGCTATGCCAAGACGGTGTCAAAACATATTTCTTCTGAATTATTTAACACATTTATATAAATCAATGTAAAATATCGATAAAGACTTAATAATATTAATATATAGGCGACGCTGTGTGACCGCGTTAACATCGCCGACAGCGTCGCTTGTAATTTACCCGCTTGTAGAATCTCAAGGAATAGAATAGTCGTGGAGGTTTTATTATTACATTATATTACTTGACATATATGTGATTATATATAAATATATATTATTATATAATTATTATATATAATCACATATATGTCAAGATGGTTGTAGTGTAGCAGCACAGCCCATCGCTATAAACGCGATGATTGTGAGTTCGATTCCCACTCTGAGGCACGAAACCTCAAGAAACCTGGACTCGTTTTTCTTCATTCTCACTGTGACATCTTCACCCCTACCTGCTATTCTGTATATCTCTTTATCGCTGATTAGGTCAGCTTAACTGACCCCGCATATCCTACGAGATTGCATCAGCTTTTATCATTTTCAGTAGAACTACCATTCGAGCAGGTGATAGTTTTCTTTAGCACTGACACTACTAAGGTTAAAGATATATTTATTTCCATTAATTTTTCCACTACTAACGTTTCTATGTAACTCACCGATTTAAAAGTGTTTGTAAAGGCTGTATTGAATAAATATTCCTTTTGATGTAGATGTCGTATAACAGTTTCCACAAAATAAACCATATCGAAATATATTAAGAGAGAATTTTTTTTTAAATCATTGTATTGGATTCGATTACTTTATTAAGTTACACATTTTCTCTTATAAGTATATCTTCCACTTACAGACACTGATCCATTACGATTTAAATATAAAAAAAAATATATAGTAATAATAATATAATATTAGCTCCACAGATTCCTTACTTCCCCGTCTTAAGATTTATACAGCATTTAACTCGACGTTGGTTTAGATTAGCAGTTCAAAGGGCCTTAGCTGACCCCCGTCTTTGTACAGAGCACCTATTTATAGAACAAACTGTTTACATGTCTGCTTTTGACTAATTGTTGTAATCTATTATTTTTATTTTATGATTAATGTGATATTCATAAGAATAAAATAAATTACACTGTGTATTTTTATAAAAGTATGAGATTAATTTGTTTGATTTATGCTATAATATATTGTAGTGTCTCGTAGCATAATGGGATAGTGAATTATTCTACAATTTCAGCTTCACGCTTTATTCCGCACACAGCAGGGTAGGCAGGGGGTATCTAGTATTAAGACACTCCGTTCCCCACTTTCTGCCGATTTCTTAGCAATAGATTGTGAGGTTCTCTCTGCCTACTTTACTATGCACAGAATAAAGCGTGAAGATAAAAAAACTAGTTAATTATTTCTTTGAGCCATCCTATAAATTTAAAAAATAAATAAAACATTAGGGACACTTATTTATCTATAGATCATTAACTTAAGATTGAAGAATTTAAGAAGATTCAACAAAAGCTGTCGAACGAATTAAAATATCAAGTTACAGTCGACCCTTGATTTTATGAGTATGTTAGATAAACTATTATTTTATATATAGATTATGTATTACTGTTCTCTTCTCCCATATGCAAATTTGTTTGAATTCCGTTCTCCATTTTTCATTTTATTATAGAGGTACTACATATAGCATGGTGGAAATTTGCCTTATAAATTGCCTCCCTTTACAAAAATTAAATTTTCCCGGTCTAGTTACCCTCATATACCGGTATAAGCAAAGGGCTAACTCGCTCCGCTCCCTACTTTCCGACCAATATTCGAAACATGGTGTTTTGAGTGGCGCAACTCCACGCCGCACTGTCTTTTCATCAGAGCAATTAAATGAAAACAATTCATTCCCCCGAAAGGGAATCCAACCCAAAACCATCGCGTTAACAGTCACACTGTATCTCATGTCGCCGCAGTGGGCTGAATATTAATCATTATACAAAAAGAGGTCTCAGCTTTATTTCGGTAGACATTTTTAAGTAATACCGCGTCCGATTAATCTCCTTTATCTCCGATCTACCACTTGAATAATCGTATACGAAATGAATTTAACATAAATTAAGTTTTCTACGACACCTGTAACCTTGCATCGAGTGCTTAAACGATTTCGAACCTTGTACCACCTCAGTACGAGCGCAGGCAGTAGATTTTACAATTTAGTTTGTTTGTAATAATGAGGTGTATTCCAAAGAAAGGTTAAGTGTTAACATTTGTTAGTTAATGGTGTTTTTTTTAAATGATAATTTGTGTCGAGTGATCGATGGCCTCGTGTTTTGTTGGAAATAAAAATGCAGTAAATTAATGTTGTGTTTGGTGTAATTGATTGTTAGTATTTTTTTTTGTGTTGACTCGTTTTTATTAATTGTTTGTAATTAATAATTCACAATATATGAACCTGTGTAGAGGATGTAGTGGCGCAGTAGCTTAGAGTTTGACTTTTATGCGACGGTTGTGGATTCTATTATTTAAGCTGAACATGAAATTTTTCAAGTTTCTTAACTGTAGTTTCTATCTACTTCATTGCAGTGTGGACAATTTAAAAAAAATTGTCGTGACGTGGAAGTGTTCAAAGTGTAACTGTAAATGAGACAGGTTATGGGTTCGATTCCCACTCGAACAAATGAAATATTTAATATTTTAATTTTCTTCGTTCCAGTGTTGAGGCAAAGCGCGGCGTTAAGTTCCGTCCCTCAACACGGAATGTTCCAGAATTCTACTCTTCCACGATTACTTTTACACAAAATGAAAAAAAAGCAAAACCAAAACAGATATCACATTTCACATAAGTACACACAAAAGGCAAATGAAAAATCGAATTCGCAATTACCTCAACAAAAAAATATTATATATCCACCGTCCGCGAGTGCCAATTAAAATGATTCATACATCGATAAATCGTATGAATACAAGTAAGCTTAAACACTTCGCCCATACTACACGTTACGTGGGTGTTTTATCGAGGCTTACCGGCTTTTAATTTATTGCTAATATGTTTTTTTATTTTGGTTTTCCGTGTTTAAATTGTATAGAGGCTTTTGTGTTTATCTGTGTTTGTGTTTTTATAAAATATTTTTTTTATTTACGCTGTAACGAAATGACGATCGAGTTGTGGAATTCAACGCCACGCTTTGCCTCGTTATTAGAGGGGGGAAATTAAAATATTAAATACTTCATTCTCTCGGATGGGAATCGGACCCAACACCAGCGTGTTTACAGTCGTACGGCTATGCCTATGCGCCCCGAAGGTATTGGAAAAATATAAAACCTATTCCTATATATAACAGAGAATACAAAGAAAGTTGAGCGTTAAGACTCAACACGCTTCAATAAGTCGGTGACAAATGAGAAACGGAAGTGTCTCTCTATTAGAGAGCGGAGAGTCTTAACGCCAGGTTCCGAGGCTCCCCATACCTACCCCACTATATGCGAGATACAGCGTGGACCAAAAAAAAGTCCTAACATAAAAAGTAGCTATTTATAAATAAACACAAGCGTGATTGATGGCACACTGTACCTACTTTATTGATACGCCACTTAACACGAATCACATATTAATTATATGCTGTTGCGTGCTATTAATCGACCGGCGGACATGTTTACATGAGTTTTCAATATACATATAGATTTTTTATTGTGGTTTTGCTTGTGTTTTTATTATTTTTATAGAAAAAACATGGGGTTGGGTAAGGTACCCAACCCCATGTTTTGTCTCCATGTGTTTTTCAGATAGACGAGGTCGTCTCGTCTATCTGAAAAAAAAAAAGTTTTTTTTCAGTCAGTTTATTCCGTATGACTACAGGTTAACCAGAGAGAATATATTGTTTTGACACTCTCCACTTCACTTAATTTAAAACTTTCAAGAATCTTGGACCTAGTGGAGTACCTAAATAAATTTATTGACATATATTTTACATCTTTAGGGTGTATTCAATAGTATATTCAAAAATATGTTTGCAATGACCAGTGAACGACTCCTTTAAGATAGCAAATATTTCGTATAGCCTGTAGTTTTCGATAGGCTAAACGAAATTATATTCGATAATTGGATTGTTCTTGAGATTAGAGCGTTCAACCAAACAAACCTTACTTTTATAATATTAATACAAAAATTAAATAATCATGATTTTTTTGTTAAAATCTATCAATAGCGTGCTTCCACGACATTACAGCCGACAGCTTCTAATTAATGGATTAAATTCTTTATAATTATATCTGTTTGCATGTTGATTGCTCAGTAATTATTTATGTTGTTACAGCCTTTTTATGATGGAGTTACGTAATTTATTTCTTTGAATAATTCTATTGGTAATTTGTGTTTGTTTTTATTGAGATTTTATTCGTAGTTTTGTATGTAAATTGAGTCTTTATATAATAAAGGAGAACTACGAAAAGATTCTCAGAAAATTAAACAAAATAACTTAATTTTAAGGAAATTTAAATCTACTTATTGAAAGTTTTTTATAAAACGCGATGCTTGTGGTTAGTATTCCAAGTCGAGGGAATAAATAATTTGAATTTCCTCGCTCTGGAACCAGACATAAGTGCCTTAAGCTCCGTCACTCGACGCTCAGTGTTTAGAACCGAATTTCTTAACATTAGGGTCCCCTCTGCCTACCCTGCTATATGCAGTATGCAGGTGAAATTAAAAAAAATGTTTGATTTGGCACTAATTTGTGTAGAATTTAATAAAATGTTAATATAATCATCTAAATCTGCATTTCAATATCCTGTGATGACAGAATTAATTTATAATTGTTTTATATTGCCTTGTCGCTTATAAGGACATTATTTGTGGCGCAGGTGTTTAATTCAAGTCGATAATTGTAGGTTCGAATACTGCAGTGTTTTAACTATTACATTGTTCATTCCAAATATAGCAGAGAAGGTAGACATTCCCTCTGCCTCTGAAAGATCAGACAACTACCAAAATACAGACAAAAATCGAAACTAAATGTACATAGTTTATATAAAATATTTGTATTTATATTGTAAAAATATATTTTATTATGAAGTTATTAATGACTAATAAATATTTATATAACGATATTTCAATGCAGAATATTCGGTGGCTCACAAATCATAGTGTCAAAATTAGCATAATATTCATATAATCTATATAAATCTATCCGTATTAGCACCGTTGGACAGCGTCTTACTGTAAAATTGACGATTGTAGGTTCGATTCCCACTTAGGGTAAACATTGTTTCCATTTCCACTATCAAAACAAAACGCCGCGTTGAGTTCCGCTACTCAACAATGTTAGTTTTTCATAAATTGTACAGAAAGCAGAAATGGAGTATCTTAACACTAGGTTTACTCTACTTACCTTGCTATATGCGAACTACATAGTGAGTGTATTAAATATACTTCATAATATATTACTTATTATAAAACGATGACGCGAACAATAAGACGAATTTCATTCGTTTCATATTGAAATAAATAGTTTAAGCCATCATGTTTTCTGGATACAATGTACTATTTTTCTGTTTGTATATAACGTTATTACTCTATCACGAATGGCGGGGCTAAGTGAGAGTTTGTTAAAAATATTACAGAAAAAAATTGAAAAATTTCTTATTTTAAAGATGTGTTGTTTTCTATTGTACATTCAAAATTATATATATAGGTATTTGTGATAGTAAAATACCTTTACTCATTATATATAATATTTACCTACCAACTCCATAGCACGTCCACCTTCGGCTGTCCCATTGTCAGTATGTAAAAGAATCGTTCGATCAAAGATCAGCGCGTATGATAAATTGTTTCAATTGTTTTATGTTTCCTGTCATATAAATATACTTGAATACTATGGCTTTGTCTATATTTTCACTTGTGTTTTTTTACGTTTTTTTTTAAAAAAAAGTATGAAATGTGTCGATTTCGAATTTTTTTCCTAATTTAATTCTTAGGAAAAAAAAAGCAATACATTTAAATATCTAGTCTCGTAGAAATTGAAAATTTGTAACAATTTTTCTATGGAGATGGCTGACAGCATAAATAAATTGTAACAAATGTATATTAAGGAAATGTATATAAGGAATTATTTATTATTATTATTCTTAATATGGAATAACATTTTAACAAAATAGTTAAAAATATATCCATATTTTAAGTTATGCCCTCTTTGCTCTGACACCTTATATCCATATTTATTCACCTATAGTAATTTGTATGAAAAGACAGTAAACAAAACCGTTCATTGTATGCAAATAGTATTGATAATATTATGATAAATCGTTCCTCTAAAAGTCAAGATTGTCAAGATTCGAATAACCTACTGCTGTACGTGGACGGAGAGCTGATTTAAAGAAACCACCTGTGTCATGCTTTGAGGAAATTATATATTTTTTAATTTAGACACAGACGTCGTGGCGCGGTCGTACTGTTTGTGAATAAAATGGTCGTGAGTTCGATTGAACCTCAGAAGAAAAAACAACTTAATGTTTTCTTTTCAAGAGAAAGCGTTTTGTTGAACTTCACCAATCAACACGCAATGTTTTGAAAATTGGGCAGACATTGAGGAACGGAATGTCTTAAAACTAGATATTCTCTGCCTCCCCTGTAGTATATCAGCAGCTTCACGCTGTATCCCGCAAACAGCAGGGTAGTCAGAGGAAACTTAATGTTGAGACACTCCGTTCCCCACTTTCTGCCAAATTCTGTAGTAGGTTAGTAACAAAAAGAGCGTATAAAAATTTTTGTGTACAGGGATAGAAATACTATTTAAAACGATCCCCTCAATTTGATAGGAATTTGAAACAACAATTCATCCAATATAATTTTGAACCGGCTACCACTTCAACGACATAAAAACCACCTACGAAATAAGTACAACTTACAATTTGTGTATATCAAATTTATTACTAAAAACAAGCCATAATAAACGGAAATACTTATTAATAACGGATTGAGTCGTGATCCATAAATATGTCAAAATAAATCTATTACAGTGTAGCAATTGACATTCGCGATACGTTTCGACATTGAATGTATAAATAAATTAATATAATGCTGGCCAAGGTGTTTTGGAAATTATTGTTTATGTAAAATGGCTGTTAAATTTAATGACAGGTGTTTTTTTTTATTACATTTATGTGATTTTAATAATATTTTAGTTAATAATATTATTTTCTATTGCCGGTTGTGGCGCAGGGGCAGGGGCAACTAGGATATAGTGTAAAACTGAAAAAATTAAAGTGCTCATATTTTAGTAGAAATGAAGCTATCGTGTCGCAGTGGTACAGCGAATATAAATTCGATGGACGGGTTTAATTGCCGGAAGCATTTAAATGTTTAAGAAAGTGCGGCGTTAAGTTCTGCTACTCAATACGGAGAATGGAGTATCTTAACACTAGGTTCCTGCCTATACTGCCATATGCTGGTTAATGTCATTACCTTAAAAATACAACGACGGCGATATACCAAATTCAAATACACGCTAAAAGAAAAAATATATATTTAAAATATCACAAATTCTCTAATAACTTAATAGAGTTTCACTTAAATTAATCTTAATTTTATCTTAATAGCTTCAAGAATCAAACATGCAAATTGTTCAGAGTATTCTTATCTTTTTGATATTTCTTGTCGATAAAGTAGAGTCGCGGTGCGGTGGTGTAAAAATGCAAATGAAAGTGGGGCCAGGAAATTAGATTATTGTTTATATTTTTTCTCAATTATTAAGATTCGATGTTAATGTATTTTGCTATTTTATACACACGTTCAACTGTTTGTCCATTCCAAAATTTCTACGAAAAAAAAAATATTATAATCTCTGCTACATTATTTTCTAACTATATTATTATTAGAGACCAAGTCTCAGGGGCACAGCCGTATCGCTGTAAACGTTCAGTTATGGGTTCAACTTCCGTTCGCGGGAAGAAAATATTTTATATTTTTATCCTCGTTCTGGCAATGTGACCAGGCGCGTTGCTATGTTCCGCCACACAGCACGCAGAAACCTTCGGAAAGAGTGGGACGGAGTGCCTTAACACTAGGTTCCCATGTTCCCTTTGCCTATCCTGCTTGTAGATAGATAACGTGACATTAAAACTAACACGTATATAGGCTATAAAGATAACATTTAATTTGCATCCGTTTAAAAAAAATAAACATTTTGGTTGACAAAATACACATAGTTAATTATTTAAGTCTATTTAAGTTATTATAATGGCAACTTAAGTGTCGAATATTGTGACAGTTTAACGACTCAAGGTGTAAAAACTAAATGAAAACAGAATAACTCTTCATTTTAACTGACGACTTAAAAATACTAGTGATAATATTTTTTAAATGACAAAAAACACCGACATCATTAATGTCAAGAAAATTCTTAAACCTTTTCAATGTGATTAAAAAAATAAATAAAAATAATTAGTTATATGTTTTTTGTAGCTTCATGTTGTATCCCACAAACATGGAAACCTAATGTTAAGACACACTGTTCCCATTACGACATTTCCGTCCCTCACTTTGAGTAGCGAAACCAAAGCCGCGCTTTGCTTCGTCACCGGAACGAGGAAATGAAAATATTAAATAATTCATTTCAAGTAGGAATCGATGCACTGAGTCCGCCTCTTCTCCTGCCTCTCTATTTCTCTATTCACTCTTAATTAGTCACTCAATGTGTCTAATAACTAATCTCATCACCAGAGCACAATCTTCTTCATTCTCTCCGATATCCACACTAGTATCTCTTCATTGACACCGCAAATCCTAAGAAATAAATTGAAGTTCTAAATTTGATTGAAATTTAAGTGTCACTCTCTCGCTTTCTCCTCCCGCTTAGACCACAACCCGCAGAGCTGTAACATGGTAATGGCGCCGGTAAATATTCATAATTCATTCGCAATTAAACGCGGATCGCCATAAAATATTATTTGCAACCGAAATGTGTGCAAATTGGGTTGCCCGACACACACACACACAACCACTTTAGTTAAATATGATAATGTTATACAAGCTTTGTATAGACATATCATGTTATATAGAATAAAATTTAATTTATTAGTAGGTACACCAGTATGACAAGAACTTTTCCCTAGCATTGGAGAAATTTTAATATAGTTATTAAGCGCCGACTCATGAATGCCTACCATATTTAATACAAAAAATCAAAATTAACAACTTCACCCTATTGCTCGCGTATCAGGGTAAACAGTGGAAGCCTAGTGTTAAAACACTCCGTTTCCCACTTTCCGCCTAATTTTCAAGACATTGGCTTGTTAACTGGCAGTGGTTTGTCATGCCAGAAGAGAGAAAAAATAATGTATTTCCCCGAATAGAAATTGAATCTACAATTATCACATTTGCATCAGATGCTGTTCACTGCAATCGCCTCATTTACATAATAAATGTTAGCTTATAACTTATTTAATTCAGCGTTTAGTGTCAATTTAATATATTAGATACTATAATGGTTTCTAGACTTTATAATATGAATATTTTATTTGAATTTATAGTGTTATTAGCGCGTGTTATATAATACAGGATATAATTAAACGTTTTAGAATACCTATTGCGCTCTCCCATTCTATAATTTACTAAAATGTTTTACTCTTTTTAAGACTTTTGTCAGTTCATTTCTAGGAACTATGTCAAAGGTTATATTGTGAAAATTTAATTTAGGTGTAATAGATGTAAGGGAGAGTGGCACAAGCATATGACTGTATGAGCTTATTTCTAAGAATCGATATGAAGGCAAACCGCGGCGCTGAGTTCCGCCACTCAACACGCAATACCCCAAGCGGAATAGAGTGTCTGAACTCTATGTGCTAGCACCGGCTCCAAAAGGCAGTTTCAGTAAAAGAGCCCTTTACAAACCCAACAGTTGCTCTATCCAATATAAAATTCACAACCGAGGTGACATTTAGAAAGCAACAAAATGAAAATGTCTCCAGACTTAAGTTTCTTCGCCAAAGGACTTTATTACTGTAGCCTTATCTAAGATCAAAGAAATAATTTTATAACTGCCAATAAATTTAGGCTTTATATTATATCAAAATGCATAAAGATGATAATCGCATGTCATATTTAACATTTAAGATCGCAACTCTAAAGGGCAACTGTCGGATGTATGGGATATAAAAATCCATATTAGATACTAAAGTCATTCCACAGTTAACGGTTAACGGTGAATGCCATAATTGCGGCAAAAACGGTATTTGCGAACGAATTAAAGTGGGCAATAGAATGTAGAAACATGCTATAAAGTGTCCTTGTCGTTAAATGATAATGTGGTAGTTGCCGTTTTTGTTGTGTATTTTTTTGTTATTTTGTTTTATTTTCGTACATTTTTCTGTCATAATTTTTTAGATTTATGTTATCTTGAGTATTTTTTTATTATAATACAACGTTCAAACGCGACTATAATAATTAAGTTACCCAAACTTTTCACCCAAACTAAGTCAATTCTTTCCAATTAAAAAAGAATAAGAGTGATATTTGAATTATTCAACAATTTGTACACATACTTAATCAGACTTATGTGATTTTCTCATGGATAATATCAGAAATGGATCAAATTAAAAAGAATCATCTAAATCGATTCAGCCAGTCACAAGTTTAGAAGTAACAAACAATAAAAAAACGGTCGAATCCGGTCGATGACCTCCTCCTTTGAAGAGTCCTCCTAGAAGTCAGTTTAAAAAAGAAAATGTATTAAGCATATAACACAATTCTTTGAAAAAAGCATGTCCTTCAATAATAATAAAAAGTACAAGATAACTGAGCGCAATTACAGAGTTGTAGTTAACACCACTTAACTTAAAAGGCAGGCGTTATAGGCACGTCGTGAAATCGCTCGCATACCGCACTCACAGCAATGCTGTCAGGATACCTCACTCTATTTACGTCCGTTTATTGAATTACTTAAGTTTCTTTTAATATATATATATAGTAACTTAGAAATGCTAGAAAAAACATTTGGTTTCGAAGAAATATCTCACATATGTTGTACATAAGTTAAGTAATTTTACCGTTTCCTTTACTTTCAATAGGAATTTGAATTCATTGAGGATGTTGTGTTGAAAGTATTTCTGATTAATTATACTGCGTTTCATTGATTTGGAAATAAATTTTGTGTGCTATAAAAAGTTAAACGTTTGTGGCGCACTTAAGACAACAAAGAATGTGTAAATAATTTAGTATGTCCAAAGAAAAAAAACTATAATTTATTTTTAGCACTTTTATTTATTTGACAAGGTACATATTACAGAAATCCTACATAAATCTTTACAGAACGCATAGACATCGAGTTATGTTAAAGTGTTGTGGGTTGGAAGTTAACAAAATATGAAAATATTATCTCATAAAAATATCCAAATTGATATATTTTAAAATATAATATAAATCAGGTTCAGACTAAGAAAAGTGTGACTAATACTGTGGTTTCTGCATTCATTCCATCTTATTTGCATTAAGTGAGAGGAACAATGTTTACAAGTAGTTCTTCTATCGAAAATATAAGGCCTAGGTGTGATAGTGGTAAGAGATAAATGCACATCTAAATCTGTTACGAATAACACATAAAACATCAAAGCATAACAATTTTATAGGATCAAAATGATAAAACGTCACTCGTAAAAGCCTTTGACCATCGACTGTAAATGGCTATAAATGGCCATAAATTCCCAGACACGGAGGAAACGGTAGGTGTATCACATGCGTGGTAGCAATAAAAGTGAAATTATCATATTATTCATCGCTCATTTAGATTTTATACCATCGATATGCGTTATTAATTTTAATAAACGCCAGTTACCCGGTTTTACGATGGTGCCGAGACCGAGACGTTTTACGATCGACTGTTTCGATGTTATATTAAATATTGTTTGTTGTATAATTTGTTAGATAATATCTGCTTGTGATATAACTCTATACTTTTCTTGGCTACCGGTTTTTGTTTAGTTAAATCGTTATTAATAAAAAATAAAAACGATAACATATTCTTCGTTCATTTTTAATATTTTAATATAAATAAACTATTATTAATTGAAGTAATTTTTTTTTATTATTTAAAGAGAATGGTTTTATATATGTCTATTTACATAATAAATAGGTATTTATATAAACCCTAAACCAATATTATGGCTATGCCAGTCAAAAGAAAGAAGTCAAAAGATATATATTCATATGATATATAATTAAATGATTCTTATTCTAACTTACTCTAATTGTATATTATTTCTTACATTGACGCATATAAAAAGACAGACAACTAAAACCTAGTGTCAAGACATTCTGTAACGGAACTTAAAACCTTATATTATATTCCAAGAGTAAGAAATTGAAATGACTAGGTCTCCAGATTGGAAAAATGCAAACGAAGCTACAACCGTCACGTGACTGTTCGACGCTGTCTCTCTGCGCCACGACGACCTCCAGTGCACATTCTTTACTAGGTATATAAATATTTATAAATAATTCGTGCATAAATAACATTGAAAGGAAGTAATAAGTTATTGCTCCTGACGTGCCGGTATCAATCAATTAATATGTACAAATACATATGGATCAACGTGTGTGCACACATGTTTGTTTTACTTGAAGTTCACTTGAATATAATATATTTTTTAAATTTGCTTCATTTACACTATATAAAATATAAATATATATTTGTACGCAAGGGGAATCGAATCCACGCTTCTTGAAAACATTAAATTATTTTTGACGATTTTCTAAAGATAATAAATTAAGATTTGGTTTAAACTTGTATGTTGGAGATTATTAGAGTTATAAAATGTTAGCGTATTCAAATCCAATACTATGTTTACAGTCAATAATTATCATGTCTTCTGTTCTTCTCCAATCATCTCCAGTCAAACACTTCGTTTTCCCGCTAAAACTTGGACAAAATGCGTGTTAAGTGGCAGAACTCAACATTACCAGAGTAAGCAAATATAATATATTAATTTCGAACCCCATCCCCAAATGAAGGCAAAAATAAATAATAATTCAAGCAGACTGAATACATTACATCGCCCACGTAACAAGATAAATATAATATAATTAATTCCACCACCAAATGTCATTATAAATTATAGTTTGAACAACCTACGCGAGTTTTTTTTATGAAGAATATGTGTATAATTTTTTTTATATTTTATTAGCTTCATGCTGTATCCCGCACATAATAGGGTGGGCAGAGACTAATGTTAAGACATTTCGTTTTCCACTTTCCGCCGAATTCAGAAGGTATTGCGTATTAAGTGGCGGAACTCTACGCCACGCTTTGCCTCGACACCAGAACAAACTAATGGAAATATAAACTAAAGTAAAAATATTTTATATTTTATCGTTTTTCTATATTCAAAAAGGAGATAGAGGAGTGTCAAGACAATCTATTGTCAATTTTTTATTTTTTTTCTGTTGTCAAGAGAATTTTAATGTCTCATATATCAAATGAGATTGTGCGTGGCGATGCAGCACAGTGAGTGACTATAAAATAAAATATTTAATATTTTCATTTCTTCCCTTTAGTAACGAGACTAAGCGCGGTGTTGAGTGCCGGCACTCAACACGCAATGTCTCGAAAATTGAGCGGAAAGTGGGGATAGGAGGATCTCAGCAGTAGGCTTTAAAGTGAAATTTAAAAAAAATGTAGGAATAAAATATAATTTTAAAAAATTGCATGGCTTCATAATCGAATCCACTGTCAATGTATTGCAAAATCAACCTCAATACCGTGCTATAACTAATGATTATCTCCATAAATTAAGTAACGTTCAAGTTTTTTATTTATTACTCGTAATTGCTCTTTATCGTTCGATCGGAGGTTTGATATATAATAGTATATTAAATATATGTATTTCTTATTAATTCATCGTTGCAATATTACTGTTTGTCTTGGAAAAACATTAATATTCTCGCTTATACATATATTAATATAGTATAATATGGCAATTTGAATTGAATAACCTAGGAAGATATTTTGTATGGAGAAGTTTTTACAACGGTTACTCAAAGGTACTTTACTTAGTATACTTTGATGGTCTTGTAAAGAATACACAGGTAAGTAAAATTAATACATTTTTACATTTACCATATCTTGACCAATTTTCGACATATTGCTTATTCCAGGGCGATACTTATCGCCGCAAATATTAGTTACAACAAAAAAATATATTATTTTTTATTTAGTTAACTGTCTTTTTTTAACTAATAGGGGGAGAAAATAAGAATAATTCATTCAATTTATACATTAAATTTTGAGTGGAAGTAGAAGTCACTGTCTCGTACATACGACTTGTCTATCAATATTTCTACATTACAATAAAAAAAACATTGTAGTTAACGTCCTTCAACGAACGTACAGTTTTATTACAATTTAGTATCCATTTCCTACGTTGATAAATTTAATAAGTCTCTTTTTCTATTAATATATGTAAATACTATTTAAACGATCGCGGCTGTAGTTTATTTACTGGCGATATGCAAAATTCGTTAAAATAAAAAAACGCATATTGTTATTAATTATATGTTTTAAATGCTAATGTATGAAAACTAAACATTTTACTTAAAAATATATATAAATTTAATTTTCATAATACTTCATTTATTTACACATAAGAAATTCTCAATATTGACTACACATAAATTAATTATAATTATTTATGGTAAAAATAAATATTTATGGTGTTACAGCTCATCGGAACAACGATAGTAGTGGGTTTCATTCCATATGGAAAAAATATGTAACAGGGCAACGGTGACTTTAGCAATGTCTCGAAACAGTGTATGGATGTCTTAATACTAGGTTTCCTCTGCATGTTAAATACGCGTGTGTTACAAAAATAATAATGGCCGAAAAATAAGAGGGTGATCGTATCGAACAAACATCAGAAGTGGTTAAGTTATATGTAATGTTATCCTACCGTTTAGACGATGAGAAGCATGGAGTAGTGCCTGGGACTTGCGACCACAGGTGTAGGCTTCAGGTACCCTTTCTGATATATCAACACTCGTCTTCACTGCTCAGTCTACTCCAGTCCGGTGTAATTACAAATAGGTCTTAACCATATTTGCAATTAAAATAATAATTGATTAACTATATAATTAATCAACTGCCTCCAGTCATATAACATTTGACAATTATAAAATATCATTTATCGTAGCAATTACATATGCTGCCATATATATTATTAAAACATTACATATACCATACATATTATTTAAATACCATCAATTCTATAGTAATCTATTACGTGATACAAACGTGAATTTTCATATAAATTGAAAATATATTCCACTTAAATAATGGCTCATAAACATGATAAATGAATAAAAACACTCGTAAAATTTAATAAATGAGCGGCTCTGTCCCAAATACAACTTTTGTAACCTAAATGTAAAAATTGTCTTGGAGATTTATTTAATTCTGACTATAAACTTTGCGATTTATAAATATTATCAGAATCTGTTAAATGAATAAACATAAGCGATGGTGGTGGATTCGAATCTCGCTCAGAGAATTATTTATATTCTCATTTATCTCTTCGCTGTTATACTGGACTGAGTTACTCCACTCTCTGCGAAATGTCACGAATTTGGACAACTTAATTATACGACGATACAATACAAGAAAAACCTAGATACCTATTGAAGGATAAGTTTTCCACTTCCTTCTAGAAACTGACGTAGAAGAAATTGATTTAATTCAAAAATGCGTTAGCAAAAATAATTTGTATATTATCGGGATTTGAACCTAATTCTAATTGAGATCGTATGGCTTAGTGGTCAGAGCGCCTGGACAGTTTCCAAGAGAGTCGCGTGTACGCTACGTTCAAATTTTTATACGTTTTTAATGTTAAATAAATATAAATAACTCAAAGTCAAAATCCTCAATGTTCCAGTTTCTATTCGAATTCAGGATATTGTGTGTCGAGTAACGTAACTCAACGCTGCGTTGCTTTGCTAGAACAGGAAAATTAAAATAATAAATGTATATCTGCGCGTGGCTATAACCAGACATTGTTCACATAAATCGCTTTCAGTCAATAAAGTAATTTAAAAATGTTAGTCATTTAAGTCTACACTATACAAGTACAAGTACTTTTAAAAACCTGTTAAATTTCTAAATATTTGTTGAACGTTTGTTCGTGAGTAGTAAATATAATTGGAAAAAAAATATGAAATTGATTTATCGTCTTTTTTGATTGTTTATGGTTTATTTTTCTATTTTAATTGGTTTTTTAAAGATAATTTTCTTAGTTTTATGCTGTGCTAGGGAATTTACTGTTAATACACTCCGTTCTTACTTTCCGTCCAATAATCGAGACATTACGCTTTGTCTTGTTTGTTTCGTGAAATTAAAATAATGAATTCCCCCGATTGACAATCGAATCCATAGCCTTTGGGCTTGCAGTTAGTTGCTATCGGACAAAGATTCGATTCTCACCTGGAGGAATGTATTGTTTTTATTGCTCCACTCTGATAAAAATGGCGACACAAGTGCTATTGAACATAAGCACATTAAAAAGAAGCTAAAAATTGTATGAGCTTAAACTCGAGCGGTTAACTAGTCATCTCTGAAGAGTCCTAACCTTCAGGTCCTGGCTCCATTATCACACCAGCTCGTTGATAACACAATATTTTATTGTTTCATGTCTATGAATAACTTCCAAGTTTTACGAAAATACAATTATGGTAATATGGTTCTAAAGCAGATTCTTAGATTTTATTATATAGTTACAGCTGGACCTAATAAAATCGTGTTAGAACAAAATGCAGCGTTCCGTCATTCAACACACAATGTCTTGAAAATTGCACGAAAATACACTGGATAGAGCGGATGCATAAACAATATACAAGTCTACAACATTGTAATGGCGTATATAAATTAAATGAATAAAAATGGATTATTACTGAACAAATAAACATTTTGTTGCATGATAATTATTCTAGTCAATATTCATTATTAGCGTTAATCTATACACATATGTATATACATACATTATTAATAATATGTATCTAAATGTTGCGACAATACTAACTTTATTGCGTTGTGTTAAGGGTTATATTTCCTAATTATAAATTAGTAATTCATCAGTCATGCAATATAACATTAATAATTAATAGATGTTTTCCATTTTGTAACTTTTTAATAGATTGTGTATTTTAATTATAGTTTTTTTTATTAAAGCAAATATATTAGGCCAGTCGTGGCGCAAGAGTGCAAGTGTGCGCTATATACACGATAGGACATGGGTTCGATTCTCACTCGAGGTAATGAACTATTTAATATTTTCATTTGTTCACGCAATGCCTCCAGAATTGGCGGAAAAGCTTGGAAAGGAGAGTCTTAACACTAAGCTCCCTCTACCGACCCTGTTACATGCGTTATACAACTTGAAGCTGAAAAAAAATTTAAATAATACTAGATAACATACAACTGGGAACACTTTGCCCGTGCCCTTTTTATCTTAGTATTATTTACTTATTTCATTTTTCCACCGGCACCGTCCATCATTCACACCGCGAGTACAAGGCCGCGTCATAAACACAGTTTTACGGCTTCGTCTTATTTGCCCTAAAACATAAATAAATAGGCAAAGGTTGAAAGCCGCTTCGTTACAGTAGGTTATGTTATAATTTATTATTATTACTTGTCAATTTAATTATAAACTATTTTCTACTCTAACACGAAACGGCTAAGATTCAAATTCGATTGTTTCTAAATGATTTATGCACGACATTACAGCGTAGTGTATTTTATTAATTATATTTAAGTGGGTGTTAATAATTATACAGAGTTGTTTTAATTTTTATTTAATATTATTTTTGATGGAAATAATAATGATAATTTTTCTTATTATTTTGATTATGAATTCGTGGTTTTTTTGATAAGTAGTGATAACATTGTATTATGTTTAATTGTTTTTTGCAAAAAATACAAAAATATGAAATACGAATATTATTCGATATTTTAATAATTAATTTAACTTCCTTAATTTGGGATTCAAGTATAGAGAATCATTCACATTATTCCACTTTTTTTTTCAGCTTCACGCCACGACGGCCTTATAAATTAAGAAAATAAAATATTTTATTTTATTTAAGTGTTTAAGTGACTTTACATAAATCTACTTTATGTAAGAATACGTCACGAGATTCGACCTCAACATACAAAAAATATTATATTTAATATATTTATTTCAGGATCGTTGCGTCGCACACACTCAAGCGCGAGACTGTAAACGCTGCAGTTTGTGTGTTCTATTGCAACTCAAGGAAATCAAATATTTGATAGTTTTATTTTCTTATTTTGGCACCGAGGCAAAGCATGGTGTAGAGTTTTGCCAAGTGTCTTGATGCCTTTTATGTCTCCAGACTTCGGTGGAAGGAGTGGTCTGTTTCTATATAGCATATGAGGATACCGCTCGAAACTAAAAAACTCATATATATTTTCCTCCTCTCGTAAAACAATTTCACAGAGTTTTGGTCATCTATTACACAAAAATTCCAAGTTTACAATATATGCAGCACTACAAAATACTGTTCTATTTTATAATAAATATTATTATATAATAAAGAACCAGCGATAAAAACAAAAAAAAAATAGCGTAAAAACACACACAGTACTTCAATTAAATATTTAAATTATATATTAAAATATGTAATTCTAACAACTCATTCGCATTTATTTATTCTATTCAGAATTGTTAGTTATATTTCATTTGTGATTTCCAAGAATGACTTATTACAAAGTAAATGTATTAATTGTAATTAACGTTTAAAGTTAAATAATCTTTTAATAATTAATTAATTTAATTTTTCGAAAAAAGAAATTAATTATTTCGGTAGGTTTCGGTTAGGTTCGCTTTGGGCTCACGGTTTTGCTCGCGTTTTTTTAAAATTGAAAAATTGAACTTCTATTACGTAAATAAAAATAGTTGCAATACTTGTACTTTTAGGTACTTTAAGAAGTCTTCACTAAATTCTTGTAAAAATATATTTTGAATTTGTAAGTCCTTTTTATGTGTTCTGACTTTTGAATTTAACTCTATTATGAAATAAATTGATATAATATATATTTTTTCGTCCTCATTAATATTTTTTTACAGAAAATACAGAAATAACTTAATATTGAGAGGCTTTGGGCAGACTCGACTGAATTAATACCACCCCCGGTATTTAAAACCGGCGTGAAGTAGTGAATCTTGCCATTGCGTTTCGCATTAGGTAATGCCGGGCCTCGGCGCCCAACATCCTCCACCTTAAAGGCCGGCAACGCACCTGTAGCTCCTCTGGTGTTAAATGGGGTCGTGGGCGGCGGTGATCACTTACCATCAGGTGACCCGAACGCTCGTTTGCCTTGTCCTCTCCCATAAAAAAAAGGCTCTATTAACCACTTACAATATCATTAATATTCCTGAAATAAATTCGAACCGACACCTGCCACGGTCAATTAATTTCATGCCAACCGAGGCACGATATCGTATATTTATTTATATGTACAAAAATATACAAAAAAAAAAAACTATAATTGTTCTTAATAAATAATTAACAGCAATAAATAACATCTGAATGCAATAAATAATTAAAAATTAAAATCGCCTCGCCTAATGCCAGACGTTTCAATTAATCCGCGATGCAAGATGGCGGCAATATTTTATCAAAGACTAAAAGTGGCAGATGCGATACGGTTTATTCGTTTCATTTTTTTTTTGCAATTTCTTTTTGTGAATGTGTGATTTTTTTTATGTGAACATTAAAGACAACTGAGGCGAAATTGTAAATAAATCCAATATTTTTATTATATATAAATTATGTTGTTTACGTTTCTGAACTTACCAAGACATTTTAGACACCTATCTATACTCAATTTCAGCATGCTATGCTTACGTAAATTTTTTTTTTCTTATCTTATGTTTAGATTCACGCTGTGTTACGCTTATAGTAGGCTAGGCAAAGGAAACCTAGTGTAAAGACACTGCATTCCCATTAAGACATTTACGTTCTTTTTCAGATTGTGTGTGCTGAGTTGCGGAAATGAAAATATAAAATTTTAAATAATATATAATTTCTTCGAGTGTGAATCGAACTCACATACACACGCTAAAGTCACGCAATTGTGTGCCACGACTAGCCCATAGGGACCGTTGTATGTATCTGTAGCTAAAATATAGAAGCTAACCTCTTTGCGTCGATATATCACGAGGTGTGTAGTGGCGCGACACCTGCACGCGAGCGGGGCTGATTTATATCGCCGTTTGTACCACTGTCACTGCCTCCCGAGCCCCGAGCCCCGAGCCCCGAGCCCAGAGTCCCGAGTCTCGTACTTGATGGTTTTGTTCTGACGGGTGGCGGATGTATTGTGGAGTGCTGAGTACTGTTTTTTGTTTTACTTAATTGATTTAGATTAATTGCAGAAAAACATTTAGTTTTTATATTTAGCTAGGTTTGCTCTATCCTGTTTTGCAGAAAGCCTTTTCAAAATATGACATTGAGTGGTAAGATTCGACAGTGTCTTTTTATTTATAAACGTTGTAGAATCGATTATATCATACAGACTTCAAGAAACCAAGTGTTGATATACGCCGTTCTGTATTCAGACACTTCATGTACTCAGGTAATCAGTATAGGTTTAGAAGTGATAATTCTACAGTTGATGCACTATTTCTAGATTTATAGAACTTAACAGCAAAAGCTTTTGATAATAAGCAAAAGACAGTTGGAATCTTCCTAGACTTATCTAATACTCTTGATGCCGTGTCTATTCCTAACTTCTAAACACACCGGCAAAATTAAAGTAACACACAAAAAAAGCATATAGTTTTTTAATTACTAGATTTTCGTGTATGTTTTTCGGTTCATTTAAGTTTTGTTATTCGAAATGAACATAACAGAACAGAGGCTAGGGTTGAACATTATATATTTATAAAAATATAGACGAAGAAAATAAATTTGAGATATTTAAAATTTTAGGATAATTGCTGAAATCAAATTTTCACTCATTATTTATGCAATACAATGTAAAATTTCCAAACAACAATAAAAAATGAACTATTGCCACCATTGACTGCATAAACTATATTTTATCAAAAACATTTAAAAGATGCTGCTTAACTCCTTAGCTGCTGACATTGATCACTTTTGTCTCTAATACACTTACCGTAGTAGGTTAGACAATATTACAAATATCTTGCTCTAAATATATATAATAAGGTAAACACAGATTTCAATATATATATAAT